>CAMOHE010043342.1:0-28576 GCA_946598075.1 Artocarpus hirsutus | reverse complement strand
CTAAGTTATCTAGAAAATCTAATACTTCATCAGATTCTTTATCAATGAATTCTCTATTACACATTGTTTCAATGAATTGACATTAGATCTAATTGAGCTTTTAGAATTAATATGTTACAAATATTGAGAGTTTTTAACTAAGTTATCTAGAAAATCTAATACTTCATCAGATTCTTTATCAATGAATTCTCTATTACACATTGTTTCAATGAATTGACATTAGATCTAATTGAGCTTTTAGAATTAATATGTTACAAATATTGAGAGTTTTTAACTAAGTTATCTAGAAAATCTAATACTTCATCAGATTCTTTATCAATGAATTCTCTATTACACATCGTTTTAATGAATTGACAGGTTTTAAGAGTTAAAACCTTCATAAAAGAAAATAATATAATGCATTTTTCAAAACCATGATGTGGGCAAGAGCTCAACAAATCTTTAAAATGTTCCCAACATCAAAAATAAACTTCCTTTGCATTCTAGGAAAAATTTTGAATTAATTTCTTCAAAGCATTGGTTTTATGAGTTGGAAAGAATTCTTCAAAAACTCAGTTTGTATTTCTTGCCATGTGCCAATTGACCTAGGTTGTAAAGAAGTAAGCTAAGTTTTTGCCTTGTCTTTTAAAGAAAAAGGAAAAAGCTTTAGTCTAATAATTTTATTTGAAACATCTTAGTCAGTGAAAGTAGCACAAACATTTTTAAATTCTTTAAGGTGCAAGTAAGGATTTTCAGATTCTAAACCATGAAAATTAAAAAGCAAATTGATCATTCTTGGTTTAAACCTAAATTAATAAGCATTGAGAGGAAAAACCAACATGAAGGATTGGATTCACATATTGATCAAACATCATTGATTAGTTGTTAATTAACAATGTTTTCATTATGAACACTTTCATCATCAGCCATTCGAGTAAATGTGAAGACATAACAAAAACTAAAGATGGTTTTAAATTTTTCCTAATTAATCTACGAGTTTTAGAAATATGAGCCCAAACTAGCATACAAATTATTTATATTATTTACAAAATTTTCGAGATGAGATATTAAGCTTTTCTTTTTTTGGGAAAAATAAAGTAGTGAGTAAAAAGCATCTGCCTTATTTATTTTGTAGATTTTGAGAATTATAGCCTTTAAGAATGCTCCCGGGAAAGATTGGTGGGCTGAAGGCTCCTTAAAAACCAACCTCCTAGTCAGAACAACGTTTCTAGAATGACTTGTGTTAGAAGAATTTCCAAAAGTGGCAGGTTATGGGAGATTTTTAAGCCAGTAACAGTCTCCAAATAGAACTTCCTTAAAGAATACCTTATACAAAACCACAATTTTATTTAAGTATTATAAAAACCTAATCTAAAATTTTATGAAATTTTATTTCTAAGTCAAACAAAACTAAACCTGAAACTAACAAATAATTATATTACAAATAAAAGGAAAGAAAAAAAAAACTTTTAAGATCTTTTTGAATTTTGTAATTTTTTATTTATTTTATATTATGAATAGTAAAGTGAATAGTACCTTATGTGAATAGTAACTTATAGAAGGTGCATGCAAATTTCTACGTGAACAGTACTTAATTCTTGCAAAACAGTAAATATTTAAAGAAAACAAATAAAATGGCAAATAAGTTAGTAAAATAAAAAATAAAGGAAACAAAAAATATAATATACAAAATATATTGTACCAAAAACAATTCCATTCCTTAATAATGGTGTCAAAAACTTGTTTAGTCTTAAAAAGTACAATCCAAAATAACTTGAAGTATAAGGTTATCTAAATAATAAAACTCGATGAATCCGAGATCGAATCTAGAGGTAGAGAATATTGTTAAGGTCTAGTATATTTGTTCAATTAACTATTTATTTAGTTTAAAGTTGAAATATATGAGAATTAATATTTATTATTGACAAAATATATTCACAATGTTTTACACATCTTTAAAACGTTTTTTTTTCATTTTTAGAATTTTGATATTTTGAAGCTTCAGTAATAAGAAATATGGCTTAATTTAAAATGGAATTTTAATAATAAGTGCAATTAATTAAAAATAATTTTAATAAAAATAACACCAATAATAACAAAAAATTAAAAGAGATTAAATAATAATTATAACAATGTTAAGGTTCAAAGGTTCCATTCTGGCAATTAACTTAAACAAATTTTAGTTTTTCTATTTATTTATTAATTGGTTTAAGTATATATTTTGCCATCTTATGTCAACAATAAATCAAGCATTACCAAGTATTTCTTGTGCCATTTCCTGTCTATAATGCAACAAAAACTCACCTTAATAAATAAGCAAAATTTCAACATTACTTAACTAAAATAACAACCAAAATAATAAGTTAAGCATTTACGAAGCCATTGTTTATGGTTAACCAAGGCCCTCCCAAGCATTATTTGTGCCAGTCTGTGTCGTTGAAAAATCAAAACTAGAATTTTGGCAAAGTTTTAGCCGAGAAAATTCTAAAATCCTAAGTTTTTTGAAAAGTATTTTGGCATTATAACTGCTTAGAGAGTTAAGAAAAACTAAAAATATTTAAAGTGATTTTATCAAAGTTTCTCCCTTTCACCTCATCTAAAATAAATTAAAAAGATATATTTAAAATAAAATACTAGAAATATTTTTGAGCATAATATTTATAGTATAAATTGGGAAGTATTTTACAAAAAGCTTAGACTGAAAACTAAACATAAAATCTAAAACTTTAAAAAATAACTATTTCTACAATATTTCTATACTACGTAGAGGGATGATGGAATTGAGGCTAAAGGCCTCAGAATTTATAGAACTCAAAAAGTTACTATTTTTTATTTTTTTAATTTTTTTTCACTATTCTTCTTGACTTCTTTGAATCAATTTGGTATTATTAATAATTTTCCCCTTTTCTTTCCACACTAAGATGGCTCAGATTTATGCGAATCTAAGTTTATGATTCTATGTGACGTGGCAGCTGCATGTACAACAATGGCATGATCTAGAGAGAAATAGGACTAGGTGGACCAAGCAGAGCCAAATCTGTGATCGTTGGATTGGTCAAAGTAAGTAAATATGATGGCTAATAAAGCAGAATTATGTGGGCATGATCACAGCGAATTCGGAGCTGATTTAAGTGTGTTGACAAATAGAACCCAGTTGTCTTGTAGCTACATAAAAAGGCGACACGTGTCCCATAATCCAAAGGCTCTGGATCTTTTGACGATGCGATCTAAGGGTTGAGAAGAGCCCACGAGTCTAAGCTTTTATAAATTTGATTTTTTTTTTTATTTTTTAAGCATTTAATGTCTGATTTTGTCCGTTTTGGTGCCGTTTTACTCTGTTTTTCTGTCAAATTTCAAATCTAAAGATAGAAAATTAAAATAAAATTAATTATTTTACAAATATAATATTTACACTAATTTTAAAAATATTTATTATACGAAAATCATTCTAAAAATTATCAAAAATATTATTAAACATAAAAACATATTAAAAATTTATAATCAAACATATTTTTACAATAAAACACTAAAATACTACTTAACACATAATTACTTTAATTAAGATTTTTAATGAGAAATATTAATGCAAAATCATTGACTTTTGCTTTAAGAAATATGCATTTTTTAAGTCTCATCACACCTTAACCAGCTTATTGTTAGTCTTGAGCATTTTAAATGATAAAACTTTAAAGCATACCAAGAGTTTGGTTTTTAAAAGGTGGTGACTTCTCATTGATTTTCCTCAGGGTTATCTCAGTTTCATGCCTTAAAGTAAAAATGCAAATATTAATTAAGTTTATGGTTCATTTCCAGAGTGTGTCTTTTATTTAAGATGGATTTTTTTGTGTGTATGTGATTTTCTATCATTAATCAGCGCATACCAACAAGATAAATTTAAATTAATATAAACTAATTTATTTTAATGAAATCTTATAAGTTGTTTTTTCATCCCTCTCTTATACGTTAACACTTCATGAAAGATTATTTGGACTTTATTCGGTTTGTAATATAAGGCTAGGGTAAAAGGTAAGATAAAAGGTAAATTTGAGACTAAGTTTACCCATAAGACACTTACGAAATTCCTGAATCCTAAAAAATATACAATCTTATTCCTGAGTAATGAATCTGAACTTGTAATGAAATTCATTTGTCATCCACTTTTTATTCTTTTTTTCTTTTCTTTTACCTTTTTTCATAACTTCTTTTTCTCTTTTTTTCATATATATTTATATATATTTTTTCTTTTTTTAATTCTTTTTTTTTTTTTACTTTTTTTAACAGAAATATAAAATAACTAAAAATTAAAACATAACAAAATAACTGAAATTACAAGTATAGCAGATGTTCTTAACCCAACCTAACCTCCTAAAATATCTGCATAAACCCAATTGCATTTGAAATATCAAATGTCTTATCAGTGAAAGATAAAAGAAAGGATTATAAATTTATTAAAAGCTAAGCAAAGAATGTAGGTGATAAAAAAAATGAAAATATTAAGCTTAATGGGGTGACTAAAGAATATAGAATGTAAACAAGTAAGCTTAAAAGACTCAAATGTTCTAAAGATAACCTAAATTACATCTATAACTTAGTGTTATAAAAGATTTTGCCTCAAAAGGGATTCAAACAAGTTTTTATAAAAATAAACCAGATTATATTAATATAATTAGTCTCCAAATTAGTATAACAAATAATAGCTTAAGATTAACTGTGCAAATTTTGGGAAAAATCACAACCTAAATCTAAGGTAGACTAAGAAACTAACATTAAGAAACTAACATAAACTTAAACAATATTTAAATTTTACTACAAGTCATGAAAATGATATAAACTTTGATTTCTTCATCAGACAGAAGGCAAATCAATAAAAAGCAAAAACATTTACATATATTATAAAATATTTTTTTATATTTTTGAAATATTTTATTTTTTTTAGAATTTTTCAATTTTTATTTTTTTTTAGTTTTTTAATTAAATCAGTCAGATGCAATGCAAACATATAGTTTTTACAAACATGTAGAAATACGTTTCAAGAATACTAGTCACTTTTTGACTTAGCTATTTCTAATAAGACGAAGATGCGTTTCAAGAATATTAAGTTTCTCTAGCTCTTCAAATGATGAAATTCATTTTATGGATTTATCTAAAGCATTTGACGATTTACATGATAATTATGAGAAGCTTGCTCTTAGATATTCTACACTTAAAAAGAAAATTTCAATTCTTTTAGAAGAAAATGGAGTTTTAAAAAATGAAAAATCTAAGAGTGATGCCTTAGCCATTGAGAATGTATCTGTAAAAGAAAAAGTCGATGATTTAACCCAAATAGTTTTTAAATTCTCCAATAGCAAGAAAATTGTTGATTTGATGCTTGGTGAACAACATTATGTTTTTAACAAAGGTGGTTTAAGATATAAATCACACATTGAACAAAAATATTTCAAAAATTATTTTGTTAAAGCATCAACTAGTTTTCAAAACTCAAAATATATATGTACCTATTGCAATCAATATGGACATACTGCACCTTATTGTTATTAAAAAAAGTGCACATTTTGGAGTAAAACAAAGGTGGACTAACATGAATGGACCCAAAGCTATATGAGTTTCAAATATAAAAAATTAAATATTTTTGAAGATAGTGAAGATGAAAATGTTCCTATATAGTAAATGATCGAAATGTATGATGAGGAATCTTTCACATGATTTAGAAGAAATCACAAAAATACTATAAAAAACGATGAGGTACAAAGAGATAGGCTACATGTAATTGTGCGGAACAAAGTTTTATTAGTGGCCCAAGGTATCAATCAAAAAGGAAGGTTAAGTATTTCTACTTATTTGTATTTAATTTTATTTTATCATTTCTATATATTGGTGTATTATATTGATTCAAATCCTTGTGGTGAATAATTAATTAGTTTATTAATTTGAAATGTTCGATCTTCTTTATTGAACTTTAATTCTTACTATATTAGGCCTTGCACTTTTTGTTTTGATTAACATAGTGTGATTTTTTTAAGTTAATGTACATGTATTTTTTATTTTATGTCTTGTATTCTACAATATGCATGATTTGATTTGATCATCATTCTTTTAATAATTATTGAACTTTAAATCTTTGTTTAGGATTGTTCTAAACTTGTAATTATGATTTTTGATTATTTAAACTGTTCATTTATTTCAATTTGATTATTTAATTTTGAATTTTGATTATTTTGTGCTCATTTGGTCATTAGAATTATAAGTATATGTATGATTATCTTTTTATTAGTTTTTGATTGAAAATTATTTTTCTATAGGAAAAGCAAATACAAATCTTTTAACTAAAACAAAAGATGAAGATTTAATTATTCTTCAAATTTATATTAACGATATGATTTTTAGTGCTACTAATGCTGTTTTATATAAAGAATTTTCTAAGTGTATACGTAGTGAATTTGAAATGAGCACGGTGGGAGAATTGAATTTCTTACCAAACAAATCATCTTCATTAATTAAGCTAAATATGTAAGGGATCTCCTCAAAAGGTTTGAAGTGGAGAATCTAAAGCCGATGCCAACTCCTACGAGCTCATCAGTTAAGTTGGATAAGGATGAAAATGGTAAGGCGATAGACATCACAAAAAATAAAGGTGTGACCGGATCTTTACTTTATTTACCTACAAGTAGCCTCGATATAATATTGAGCATTGGATTGTGTGCTAGATTTCAAGCAAATCCTAAAGGGTCCCATCTTAGTGCAGTTAAGCATATTTTATCAATAGCTAAATGGCGCTAAAAGTCTAGGTTTATGGTATCCTAGAGGCACTCAAATAGACTTAATAAGCTATTATGATGCCAATTGGATCGGATGCACAATCGACCAGAAAAGCACTAGTAGAACGTGTCATTTCCTAGGATTTTCACTTGTTTCATGGTTTAGTAATAAGAAGCAAAACTCAATTGCGCTATCAACTATGGAAGCCGAATATATCTTAGCGACTAGTTGTTGTGCACAAATTTTTTGGGTGAAACAAATACTTTTTGATCTAGGATTGCACTATGATCATGCACCTATTATATGTGATAACACAAGTGCTATCAATTTATTTAAGAATCTAGTTTTACACTTATGTACTAAGCATATAGAAATTCGACATCATTTCTTGCGTGATCATGTTCAAAAAGGAGATATCACCTTAGAATTCATTAGCTCCAATGACCAACTTGTGGACATATTCACTAAACCTATTGCTTTTGATCATTTTTTACATCTAAGAAGAGGACTTGGTATTTTAAACGCTTCGGACTTAATTTGAAGGTTTCAAAAATTCATTATATGCATTCAGACTTAAATTCGAAGGTTTCAAAATTTCATTATATGCATACTTGACTTATTTGATTTATCTTCTCAGATATGCAAATTAGTGCTTCTTTTAATAATTCCTCGACATGAATTTTGATTGCTTATTTTGTCTTGAACAACTACGTGATTTTGATAGTTGTTAAATGCATTTCTCGTAAATTTACATGTTTATGTATGTACTTTCATCTAATTAGTTTCAATTTTTTGTTGAAATTGTTTTACCTTTCTTTGAATTAGTTATTATATTTTTCTTGAGATTATTACTCAATTTGATTGATTTAAACTAATTTTAACTTGATTATATTTTGAGATTGGTTGTGATGCGCTAAAATAATTTTATCAAAATTAATTTGAATTTATTTTTTACTTGTTTGATCTATTGTTATTTGATTTTATGATTTTTTGAGCTAAAACTATTTAAAATTTATTTTAAGAATTAGCTGCAAGTGCTTAGCTTAAAGGCTGTAATTTTTGAAATTTGGTCAACCGGAATGCCCATTCTTTGGTTGACCACACTTTTGGGAGGTCCAAACGAACTTGACCCGAAGCAAATAAAAAAGAGCCAGTTCCTCATTTCAGTTATTCCCTCTTTTGTTTTCTGCTGGATTTGACCATTTGCATATTTAGGCGTTATGGACTAGTTTGTATTGACTATATGTACTTGGACATACTATTCATTGCGAAACATTTGGTTATTTCCTCGTTTTGATGATTATATATTTGGCTACTTAGATTCGTAGCTTTATATCATCCCTATGCTTATTTTGGATATGAATTCATTCTTATTTGATTATGGTTAATTTAAATGTGGATGTGACGTATATTTTAGTTTGTTTGTTATTATGATTTCATTCTTTTTATCCCATTTTTTTATTAATCACAAAGAGGGAGAAGATATTTGTCTACTTGAATGTTAGATTATTTTGATCCAGGGGAGAAGATATGTGGTTATTTCATATGAGAATATTTCATGCAAGGGGAGATGATATATTAATTGCCTTAAGAAAATTGAATTTTGAAAAATTTGTATATTTGCTTACTTTTATTGATTTGAAATTTTGTTGATTGAAGGGAGATATGTAATATGTGATTTATACTTTGGACATTTTGATTGTGAGATGTAATATGTTTTGAGATTTTTAGTCTATGCATCATTTCGATTTGATATAGTTTATTGACACTTTTTGTTGATGTCAAAGGAGGAGATGATGTGAAATTGATTGCTTTAAAATTTTCACCCAAATAAATTGATTATGCTTGAGTATTGTGCTTTGAGTATCCTAGCAAGAGGAAGATCAATTCTCTCAACCTTGAAGGATAGAATTGACCTTGACAGGGGGAGCTTAAGATAAAACTTTCGATAAGAAATTTTGAGCTATATATATTGTCTATTTTAAGCAAATTTCTTTCATCATGTTTTGTCTAAAACAATCAATTTTTTATCATCATCAAAAAGGGGGAGATTGTTAGGTCCAAGGTTTCAAATAATATATTTATTTATGTTTTGTTGACAATAAACAATTATTGTTCAATTACTAATAATTTTATCTTGAGTATGTAGCTTTATTATTGGTGAAATATTTAGAGACTCAAGATCACTTGAAGTGAATATCAAGAAAAAGGCTTGGAGTTTAAATGCAAAGATGGAACAATTAAACCAAGCATTTGAAGACTAAAGTGAAGCATCAACAAGCATGAAAAATAGGTTTAAATTCTACTTTTAAGCTTGTATCATGTTAGAGCATGCATAGACTTTTTATCAACATTTTTGGCTCAAGTTTTAGTCATAACTACTTGTGTTGAAAACTTGTTCTTGATTGAAAAAATTCAGCTTTTATGGACTAAAATTTGAAAAATATTTTTGGATTTTATTGATATTTTTCAAAATGTTTTTTTTATTATTCTTAGTAAAACTAACTAGTTTTTAAATTTCTTTCTATTTTCATTAAAATTGGACTTTTTTATTTTTAGGGCTGCTGATTACCATACAGTAGTCGACCAGACCTTGTGTAGGGCAATGGACTTGCACTGTTTCACATCTAGAATATAGCTACTAGAAATGAGGCTCTAACGACTAGAAAGGCTAGTTTTTGAGATTTTTGCTATAAAAGCCTCAAATCTGACCTTGTAATGATATGTTAACATCTTGTATCTCCCTTGAATCTTATTACAAGTCTTCTCATCCAAAAGCTAGCCTTTGATCAATTCTTTGAGCCAAACTTATTACATATTCTTACTGTGTGCTTGATCATCTCCTAGTTTGTTTCAAATTGTATTTTATCCCGTTCTCAAAGTTGTGAGCAAGTGCTTAAAAGTTTCCAATCCTTTTAAACCAAGTAAACTAGGTTTCCTAAGCCTTAGCAAGTTCAGGGTTGTTTTGGTTAGCCAATTTCCATATAAAATTGGTGGGTTGTTTTGGTTTGTCAATCTCCATAGAAAATTAACAAGTTGCAAGAGGTTGTGGTGAGCTTCAGGTAGACAAAGTCACAACATTATACAAGGAGTGATCATACTAAAAAGATGGTTGAAATAGTGGAAGAGGTCGAGTCAAGGTGTTGCTTAATGACAGTGGATGTAGACATATTATCGAACCACTATAAATAGTGTTTGCACTTCTCTATTCTTAAACTCTTTATTTTAATGCATTTTATTTTGTTTAAGTTTATTGCACATGTTATTTGTACAATTAATCAAGAAAGATCGAATAAGTATAAAAAGTTTTAAAAACCTAATTCATCCCCTTCTTAGGTAGTCATTCTTGGGCTAACATAAAGAAGAGTTGAATCATAAATTAAGCCTCATTGCCATCAATGGAAAGTTTGAAATAAAGGTAAAGAAGTCAACAAAAACATTGAAGGAAGTTGAGTGTGTTAATGGACATTGCTCATGGCGAGCACACGCAAGACAGAGGCCCAGTTCAAATGCCTTTGCCATTCGGCAATTCAATGGTTTTTGCACTTGTTCATTGATAAATCAATCGATCAATCATAGGTAAACATCCAGCTGTATGATTGGAAATTGGCTATAAGGATACTACAAGGACAACAAGAAACCTCCTAACCCAAAATGTCTCATAGAATTCATACATGAAGAACTAGAAGTTAAAGCCAATTATTGGAAGGCATGAAAAGAAAAGCAATTTGCTCAAAATATGATAAGAGGGAAGCTGCAACACAGTTTCTCCATGTTAGAAATTTACATTTATATAGAGTTATGATTTTCATATATGCATAAACAAAATTGCATGAAAATCATATAGATACAGAAATGTAAAGGAAAAAAAAATTCTAACCTTCAGCCTTTGATAATCTGAAGAATGAATAGAATGTATCTCTGCAAGAATTCCTAAAGAAAAATTTTGTGAAAGAAGAGACTCTTCTAAACCTTCTACAATTTTAGAGAGAAGGTGTATTTCTAAAATAAATTGCATAGGCATAGGGACCCTCTCTTACATGATATTTGTAGACACCCACCATTAGGGTGTGTTACCATCAATAGGAATTTATGAAACAAGGCCTTCATTCTGAAGCGTTATAACAATTCAGAGATATCCTTTGTTGACACCCTTTAGAAAATATACATATGTTGGACCACTTAAATATATTTTTATTTATTTATTATCATTTAAAAAACCAACTAAATAATAATAAATAAATTAAAAATAAAATTCTCCCACTTGATCCACATATATTGTAACACCCGCCTAATTTTTACGTAACGGATTATGTCATGATAATAACAACGTCAAGTGTTATATTTATGATATGTATTATGATATATGATATAATGGTGCTAACCATTTCTTTTTAAGTGTTATGATAGGTGACGCTCACGTGGAATTGATGTGCTCAAGTGTTCATGTTATTAATGATATATGTTTAATCATTTTTTTAATGATAATTTAATGTTTTGGATGATTTTTGTATGTTAGGGCAGATCGGCAGGCCAGACCATTTAGTTCGACAGGCCGAAATGACCCTCCTCGGAACGGCAGGTCGATGATATACTGTCGGTAGGCCAGACTTCAGGAATTGGTAGGCCGAAGAGAGAGATCGGTAGGCCGATGATAGCTGACAAGCAGCCAGCAGAAATTTCACAAAATTTATGATAAGGTTGATTATGTGATTGGATGATTTATTTTGATTAATTGACATATTTTTGGAATAATTTTCTCATTTTAGGAAGATATATGTTTGACTTTGAATTGATTGAATGCGTTTGATAAGGTTTTCCATTCTACAAAGGCAAAATATGTAACTCAAATCGTTCTTGGAAGTTTTGACTTTTTGGCTTAATCTCCTCCATTTCCCCGTGAAGAATGCACCAATCTTAGTCAGAAAATTCTAATATTGAGGGGGGGAGACTATCCTTTCTTTACCCTATTCT
This sequence comes from Artocarpus hirsutus, assembly GCA_946598075.1. NCBI lineage: Eukaryota > Viridiplantae > Streptophyta > Magnoliopsida > Rosales > Moraceae > Artocarpus > Artocarpus hirsutus. The sequence continues at coordinate 16,864 of CAMOHE010043342.1, read as the reverse complement.
TATTTTCTTTTTCACATGAAACAACTCTCTCTCTTTCTCATTTTCTCTCTCATTCTTTCTCTCTTCATCTTGTTCATCTTTCTTCTTCTCCCTCTCAAATTTCCCCTGCTATTATTTGTAAGAAATACTGAAATTTCTTTGGTTGAATTCGAAGGAGTTTTTAGAAGAAATTGTTTTGAGGTAGGCACACATTTTTTGGTATTTTCTGAAATTGTATCTCTCCTTGGTCCGACTGCAATATCTCCATCTAGGAATATCATTTTGCTCTAAATTTTTAATATGTTATTTATGCATGTGTTATGTGACATTCATCCAAGTTTCACATTATTTTGATTTTTCTATAAAAAGTTATGAATTTTCTTCTCTCCGTCACTCACAGTAAATTATTGTTGATTGGTTGTGTTGCGCAAACGTAAGGATGTTGTTCTTATTGCAAATTAAGGTTATTTTTCATGAAATTTGGTAAATATGTGTATATGTTAAATTATGGACTAGAAAGTTTGGTGATTGTTTGATTAATATTTTATGTGTTATGGAATTTTTATGGATGCTAGGTATTTAGATTGTTTTATCAGTAAATTTGTTAAACTTTTATTGTGTAATGTTTTTGTATGATCAAAATAATTTATTTGGTGATGAGAAATTTTGTGCTACTGTAATTATATGTCAATATGATATCATATGAATTTTGAGTTCTAAATAAGTTTATTTTAATTGATTGGCACTAATTATTGCATGTAACTCACTGTCCAATTTGTTTGTGGCTATTTTTGTCTCTGCCTTCTAATGCACGGTTTGAGTTGTAAGGAATTTATTTATGGGTAATTTTTGGATATGTTATCATTCTGTGTGTCTATTAGATGTGATAATTTTTGTAGATTTTTCTATTACATGAAAATGTGATAAATGGACCTGAGATAAAATTTGTTCACTACCTAACTATTGCTGGTAGATTTCATGTTGAATGTTATATGACTTGTTTTAAATATTAAATGGAATTTTTATGACTAAAGAAAAATCATGGTAATGTGTTTATATGTTAACTATGTTCCTGCCAAATTTAGTACTCAAATTATATGTGAATGTAAGGTTACTAATTTTTAAATTCATGGAGGTCAGAAATATAAATGTGTTGAAAATGTAGTATGAATTGTCATATTTCTAGAGATGAATGTATGTATGATGTTTTATGAAATGGATGTTATGTTGTGGTAATTAATTCATTAAAATAAATGTTAATTACCATTTTATGAATGTATGACATGAACACACTGTGAAGTGAGCACATCGAGACCGCAGCGTCGTCACCTACAAAAGTAAGGTTAAGTAAGCTCATTGGGGTAAGTACATTCTCACCTGCAACATGATGAATTTTATGAAAAGTATGAGTTTTATGAAAAGTTTGAAATTCTTTTTTATGATGGTTTTATGATGATTTCTCATGATGATTTTTCATGAAGTATTATTATGAAGTTTTAAGGCATGAAAGTTTATGCATGTTTTGATGATAATGTTTTTCAAAGTATGAAAGTATAGGTATGTATATATGTATCACCTAAATAAGTGTTGCACACCCAATGATATGTTATGTTATGTTATGATAAGTTATGATGTCATGTTTGTTTTGGGATTAGCTACCCCCCTCCTCTCATGACGGCGCGCCTATGATGATGATGTTATGGTGCAACACTTGGGCCCTTAAGATAAAATGAATAAAGTTTTAATATGGACAATGTAATGAAAGATATGTTCCTATGAAAATGTGCCTAATGCACTATTATGATGATGATAATGATAATGTTGATGATGTTCATGAAATGTTATAAGTTGTGAGATTTACAAACGTACTTACTAAGCATTAGCTTATTCAAGTTTTACATCATATTGTAGATAAGGATAAGAAAGTTTTGGAGTAGGCGGAGGACACTGATAGGTGTGTGAGTTAAGAAAGATGAATTGCAATCGGAAGAACGCCAAAGAAAGAGATTTTAATAAAATAAACCATGATTTATGATTCTGAGTATGTTTATTATTTTTATAATTTTAAGGATTTAAATTATGTTTTATAATTTTGAGTATGTTTATTTGATGGACTTTTATTATTTTATAAATTTTTCTTCCGCATTTGAAACTTTAAAAACTTGTTTTAAAACAAATTATTTTTATAACAGTTCGGCTTGCTGACCATTACTGGTCGGACTGCCGAAGAGTTTAGTCGGCCTGCCGGTTGCTATGTATCGGCCTGCCTAACTTATCGAATTTAAAACCCCATTTTTGCAAAGCCTCGGGCGGCCTGCCGATGGATGACCTTCGGCCTGCCGGTCGAGTTCGGCCTGTCGAAATCCAAAGTTTGGCCTGTCGAACTGTGTTCAAAGAATTTTATTATTGTTTTCAAAGGTTAATTTAATTTTCAATGATATTAGCAAACTATTTACTGGATGTTTATGGAAGAGCAAATTGTTATAATTAAGTAATTTATAATTTCTCATGAATTGTATTTAAAAAAAAAATGTAAGTACAGATCCTGGGTGTGCTTTTCCAAACTATGATTTCAAATACATGTTATAATTTATAATAGTTTTGCTTCAATTAATAGTTTAATGAATGAATGTAACGACATCTGTGACATCCGGAAAGGGGGCGTTACATATATTTTCTAAATAACCAAAATCAACCAATCTTAAACTTAAGGAATAAATATATGAATTATGGCGATAGGTCCTCCTATAATGAGTATTATCTTCCATGTATTACAATGCATTACATCCTTTAATAACTAATAAATGGTAACGTAACTTAATGAATAAACCCTATGTTTATTCTAGGTCCAACTTAATTGACTTTTCTCAAAATAACTGAATATGTGCACAACTGAATATGAGAAAACATCACAATTGACTAAGAGTTTCATAAAAATAAACAAATGTATGTATAATGAAATTGACATCATGGAACCAATTCCCATTCGTACTACATGATCCTTAAAAATCTTTGGTGGCATGTCTTTAGTTAAAGGATCGGCAATCATCAACTCAGTGCTAACGTGTTCAATGACCACTTTCTTTTCTTTAACACGTTCTCTTATAGCCAAGTACTTAATGTCGATGTGTTTACTTTGACTACCACTCTTGTTGTTCTTGGCCATAAATACCGTAGCTGAATTGTCATAGTACAATCTCAGTAGCCTAGAAATAGAATCAATAATTCTAAGCCTGGATATGAAACTCTTCAACCATACACCATGCGAAGTGGCTTCAAAACAAGAAACAAACTCGGCCTCCATAGTAGAGGTAGTAGTCAAAGTTTGCTTCACACTCCTCCAAGATACAACTCCACCGGCAAACATAAAAACATAACTAGATGTTGATTTTATCGAATCAACATAGCTAGCAAATTCTATGTCGAAGTATCCAACCACCTCTAGATTATCAGTCTGTCTATACATGAGCATGTAATCTTTAATCCCTTGAAGGTATCTCATCACTTTCTTTGCAGCTCTTTAGTGGTCAACACTTGGGTTACTTTGATATCTGTCCAACATTCTCATAGCAAATACAATGTCAGATTTTATACAGACCTGAGCATACATTAGGCTTCCAATAGTTGATGTAAATCTCACAACTTAAAACATTTTATGAACATCATCATCATCATCATCATCATCATCATAATAGTGCACTAGGCACAATTTCAAATGGCACATATCTTTTCATTACATTGACCATATTAAAACTTCATTCATTTTATCTTAAGGGCCCAAGTGTTGCATTATAAACATCATCATCATAGGTGCGCCGTCATGAGAGGAGAGGGGTAGCTAATCCTAAATCAAACATAACATCATATTATATCATATCATAACTTAACATATCATTGGGTGTGCAACACTTATTAAGGTGATACATATATACATATTTATACTTTCATGCTTTAAAAAACATTATCATCAAAATATGCATAAACTTTCATACCTTAAAAACTTCCATAATAATACTTCATGAGAAATCATCATAAAACCTTTATGAACATAGATTTCAAACTTTTCATAAACTCATCATGTTGCAGGTGAGAATGTACTTACTTCGATAAGCTTACTTAACCTTGACTTGTAGGTGACGACGCCGTTGTCTTGATATGCTCACTTCATATTGTGTTCATGTCATACATTCATTAAAAATGGCAATTAACATATATTTTAATGAATTAATCACCACGTAACATGTCTCAAATTTCATAATACATTCATTTCTTAAAACATAAATTTATAGCATATTTCATTAACCATCAATTATTAGAACAAAAACTATCATCACAAACATTTTTTGACCTCTATGAATTCATAATTCAATAACTTTACATTCACACATACATTGGGCACCACACTTGGTAGGAACAAAGTTAATACATAAACATATTATCATGATTTTTCGTTGGCCATAAAAATTCCATTTCATATTTAAAATAAGTCACAAAATTCAAGACACAAAATCTGCCAGCAACAGTTAAGCAGTGAACAACTCTAAACTCAAGTCCGTTTATCACATTTTGAAGTACAGAACTATAACATATCCAAAAATTGGCTTCAACAAAAATCAGAGGAGGTAAAAAAACACAATTGAAATTAGTAGTAAAACTGACTTAACAAACATGGGCAGCAAACACCATTCAAACTAGCATTTAAGAAAAATATCACGAAAACAATTTAGACCCCAAAATTTTTGTGACAACCTATATACATAATAACACCCTACTACAACAATTCCCATGACCAAACAAAATCATTTAGACACAATAAAAAGTTAGAGAAACAAGAGTCCAAAGTTTGCAAGTTCTCAGCCAAAAAACCTAGTTTGAAGAAAGTTTAATAACTCACAACACACACATGATATAACCATGAAATTTTTCAGTTTACAACCTAATATAACCATGAACATATTTGCCAAATATTGTAAAAATTAGAGCACATTTTCCCTATGAACAAAAAGCACGTTTTTGTACAACATAACTAATCAGCAACAATTCATTATGAGGTGCAAAGCATGAACATTTAATATCTTAGCCTCCACAACACCAAATGGCACAAAATTTGGAGCAACCACACATAGCATGTACATAAAAATCACATTAAAATTTCAGAGCAAACACAAGTTTGTAGGCAAAGATATAAAGGTCGGAACATAGAGACAATATATTCAATGTTACTGTTTAGCATAAATCAGCAGTGAGTGGCAAAGAGAAGAAAATTCATATCTCAGCATAGAAAAATCCAATTGAGGTGAAATTTTGAGGGTTAACACATAACACATACATGAATAACATATTAAAAATTCAGAGAAAAATTTGTAGAGAAAGATATGATAGTCAAATTACAGGAGGAAAATATGTTTCAAAAATACCAAAATTGAATTCATCCCTTAAAACAGATTCTTCTCAAGCTTCCTTCAAATTTACCCCAACAAAATTGCAATATTTTATTTAAATGATATTAGGAGAATTGAGGGAGAGGAGAAGAAGAACGTGAGAAGAGAGAAAAAGAAAAGATGTCTAAGAGAAATTTAGAGAGGGAGAAAGAGTAATTTTTTTTAATGTAATAATGAAATTAGAAAAATAAGGAAAACCCATCTTCTCCATAATAATCAGAATTTTTTGAATAAAGTTGAGGCAAATCATGTGGGGAAATGGAGAGGATTGAGGGGAAAAAGTCAAAGTTTTTAAGAATGGTTCTAGTTACTATATTTCTCAATTTCAAATGAGGAAACTTCATCATTTAAATCCAATCAATCAGAAGTCAAATGTTCTATTACCAAAATAAGAAAAATTAAGCAAAAAATGAGCCAATCAATCAACAATCATTATCCAATCACATCCAATCATCATCGTCACAAATTTGGGTGATTTCTACTAATTGCTAGTCAGTAGTCTTCAGCCTGCCGATGTCCCACTTTGGCCTGCCGAATGCATGAGGTCCAGCCTACTAATTACATTCATCAGCCTGCCATTCTGTGAGGGTCATTTTGGCTTGCCGAACTAAGTGGTCCAGCCTACTGATTGCCTTAACATACTAGAATTCATTAATTCATTAATTATCACAAAAAATATAATTAAACATTCAACATAAATAACCTGAACACTTTGAGCATATCGATTTCATGTGACTGTCACCTGTCATAACACTTAAAATAAAATGGTTAGTACCATTAATATCATATATCATAACTCATATCATTTAAGAAATTTCTTAATGTCGTTACACTTTGACATATACTGTTATATGAAAATCGACGGGTGTTACAATTCTCCCCACCTTATAAGAGTTTCGTCCTTGAAATTTAGAACAGTTGTAGATACTTAATTCTCATATTATCTTCACGTTCCCATGTGGCTTCTTCCACTTGGTGATTTTGCCATAGCACCTTGACCAATGAAATTTCTTTATTTCTAAAGGTCTTGATTTTGCGATCCAGTATCTCTATTGGCTTTTCCTCATAGCTCAAGTCTTCTCGTATCTCGATCACTTGTGGCTCAATCACGTGCGTAGGATCTGGGACATATTTCTTGAGCATTGAAACATGAAATACATCGTGCATTGCTGACATCTCTGATGGCAATCGTAGTTGATACGCTACTTTACCAATCCAGTTCACTATTTCATAAGGCTCGATAAATCTTGGGCTCAACTTGTCTTTTCTTCGAAACCTCATAACTCCTTTCATTGGTGCAACCTTCAAAAACACTGATTTGCTAACAACGAATTCTAAGGGTCTTCTTCTTCTATCAGCATAACTTTTCTGACGGCTTTGCGTGGTCTCTATTCTTTTTCGAATCAACTTAATCATCTCAGAGGTTTTGTTGACAAAATCAGTCTTTTCAGCATCCCCACCTTCCATCAACTTCTTTTCACCAGCTTCATGCCAACATATAGGCAACCTATATTTTCGCCCATATAGGGCCTCATAGGGTGCCATTTTGATTGTCGCTTGGTAGTTGTTGTTGTAAGCAAACTCTGCTAATGGCAACACTTTACACCAACTGGTCTTGAAGTCAAGAGTACAGGCCCATAGCATATCCTCTAAGATTAAGTTCGTCCTCTCCGTTTGGCCGTCTATCTGAGGATGAAAAGCTGTACTGAAATGTAACTTAATTCCCAGTGTAGCCTATACACTTTTCCAAAACTTGGATGTGAAGTTACCATCACGATCTGAGATGATAGACTTAGGGATTCCATGTAGTCATACAATCTCCTTGACATAGAGTTCTGCTAATTGTTCCATGGAGTAAGTGATCTTGATGGGAAAGAAATGCGCCGTCTTCGTCAGTCGATCCACAACAACCCAAATAGCATCATATCCATTCATAGTCTTGGGCAAACCGATATTGAAATTCATTGCTATATCCTCGTATTTTCATTCCGGTATCTAGATTGACTGAAAATCACCACCAGGTCTTTAGTGTTCAGCTTTAACTTGCTGGCATGTTAAACATTTCTTCACATACATAGCAACATCACGTTTCATTCCAAAGCACCAGAAGTTATCCCTTAGATCATTATACATCTTTGTTGCACCTAGATGAATTAAGTAAGGAGTGACATGAATTTCCACCAAGATTATTTCTCTTAAACCATCAACATTAGGAACATATATGCGGTCCTTGAGGTATAGAGTTTCGTTATCAGCAATTTGAAACTCTTCACATTTTGCCTTCTTTCATTTCCTGCTTAATTTTTGCGAGGCTTACATCATCATCTTGCTTACTCCGAATCTCATCATGCAGCATTGGAGCAAGAGTGAGTGCTGATAGCTGGCCAGTGACAAGTTCCAAACCAAAGTCCTAAATTTCCTTTCTCAAAGGCTGAGACATTGTTTGCATTGACATAAGCGTAGCTGTTAACTTCCTACTTAAAGCATCAGCCACTCGGTTAGCCTTTCTAGGATGATAAAGGATTTCATAATCATAATCCTTCACCAACTCTAGCCATCTCTACTGTCTCATGTTCAGGTCCTTCTGAGTGAAGAAATACTTTAAGCTTTGATGATCTGTGAAGATCTTGCATTGGACCCCATACAGTAATGTCTCCATATTTTCAAAGCAAAAACAACAGCTGCTAATTCGAGGTCATGAGTAGGATAGTTCTTCTCATAATCCTTTAGTTGTCTCGATGCGTAAGCAATCACTCTGTCATTCTGCATTAAAATTGCTCTAAGGCCCATCTTAGACGCATCACTGTAAATCATGAACCTATCATTTCCTTCCTGAATAGCCAATACTGGAGCTGTCATTAGTCTCTTCTTCAGTTCTTGGAAACTCTTCTCGCATGCTTCTGTCATTCATACTTCTTTCCCTTGTGAGTTAGATTCGTGAGTGGTACTGCTATCCTGGAGAAGTCTTCCACAGATCTCCGATAGTAACCAGCCAAGCCCAAAAAGCTTCTGATCTCATTTGCATTCGTCGGTTGTTTCCAATTGAGAATAGCCTCTACTTTTGTAGGATCAACCATAATTCCTTCCTTTGATATTACATGGCCCAAGAAGGACACTCTATCAAGCCAGAATTCGCACTTGGAGAATTTTGCATATAGCTTGTGTCTCTTTAATGTCTCCAACACAATTCTTAGATGCTCCTCGTGTTCTTCTTGACTCTTCAAATAAATAAGAATATCGTCAATAAACACAACAACAAATTTATCGATGAAATCCTTGAATACCCAATTTATTAGATCCATGAAAGCTGCAGGTGCATTCGTTAGACCAAAAGGCATAACCACAAATTCATAGTGACCATACCTCGATCTAAAGGTTGTCTTAAGAATGTCTTCTTCTTTAATCTTCAGTTGGTGATATCCCGACCGTAGGTCAATCTTCGAGAACATATATGCACCCTTTAGCTGATCAAATAAGTCATCAATTCGAGACAACAGGTACTTGTTCTTGATTGTCACCTTGTTCAATTCTCTATAATCGATGCAGAGTCTCATAGAGCCATCCTTCTTCTTAACAAACAAGACTAGAGCTCCCCATGGTGAGTGACTCAGCCTGATGAAGCATTTGTCAAGCAGTTACTTTAATTGTGTATGAAGCTCCTTTAACTCTGTTGGGGCCATTCTGTAAGGTGCCTTCGAAATCGGGTCAGTGCCTGATGCAAGCTTGATCTCAAATTCGACTTCTCTATCAGGAGGTAGGCTTGACAGATCATCTGAAAACACATCTGAAAATTCTTGTACTACTGCCACATCTTATATTCTTGTCTTTTCTTCATGTCTCTTGTTTACAAATGTACTTACTAAGCATTAGCTTAATCAAGTTTTACATCATGTTGTAGATAAGGGTAAGAGACTTATGGATTAGGTAGAGGACACTGACGGGCGTGTGAGCTAACGATGATGAATTGCAAACGAAAGACACCAAGAAAAGAAGTTTTAAAACTTTGGAACTATGTTTATTATTATGTTTTTATTTATGAGAATGTTTATTGTTTCCGCACCTTAAAGTTTTGGAACTTGTTTTAAAAAAAAATTAATTTCTAATTTTTTTTGAGTTCGACGTACCGAACATTATTGGTCGGACTTTCGATGCATGGATTGGCCTACCAATTACCCTGTACCGACCTGCCAATCTATCAAATTTTGAAACCCTATTTTGCATAGCCTCGGGCGGCCTATCAAAGGTCTACCTTCAGCCTATCGGACCACTTCGGCCTGCCGAATCCACAAGTTCGGCCTGCCGAACTATGAGTGTAGTTTTTCAAAGATGTTTTAAAAAGTTAATTCAATTTACAATGGTATTGGCAAACTATTTAATAGATGTTTATTACCAAGTAATTTTATTATAATAGATTAAGTTATTAGATATTGATATGCATATAATAATAATAATAATAATAATAATAATAATAATAATAATAATAATATGTTTATGCATGAATCCTGGGAAGGTTTTGCCAAATTACCTTTTTATCAAATAGTTTATTTTATAATTATAAGTAATAAGGAACAAATGTAACGACATCTGTGACGTCTATAAGGGAGGTGTTACTGCTGAAGCATATGGGTTGTTTTTCATTTGTTCCTGTTCGAGCTCATTTTTCGGGCACTGGTTCAAATTGAACCTGTCCCCTCACAATAGGTGCTATACTTGGTGAACAATCCTTCATCCGAAACCTCTTTAGAACCTTGTTGATATAGGTTTCTTGAGACAAACCCAAAATGCCTCGAGATCTGTCCCTATGGATCTTAATGCCAATGACATAAGATGCCTCCCCCATATCCTTCATTTCAAAGTTCTTTGAGAGAAATTGCTTCACTTCATATAGCAAACCCTTATCATTAGTTGCAAGTAATATGTCATCCACATATAGCACAAGGAAACAAATCCTACTCCCACTGACCTTCTGGTATATACATTGATCTATGATATTCTCTTCAAAACCAAATGAAGAGATAATGTCATGGAACTTCAAATACCACTGATGAGAGGCTTGTTTCAATCCATATATGGATTTCTAAAGCTTGCAGACAAAATGCTCGCCATCACTAGAGAAAAATCCTTCTGGTTGTTTCATATAAATATCTTCCTCTAGATCACCATTAAGAAAGGCCATTTTTTTATCCATTTGATGCAAATCCAAATCAAAATGGGCAACCAATGCCATAATGACTCGAAGAGAATCCTTTTTAGATTTAGGAGAAAAAGTCTCCGTATGGTCAATTCCTTCTCTTTGAGTGAATCCTTTGGCAATGAGTCTTGCCTTATGTCTCTTGATGTTGCTCAATGAGTCTTTCTTTGTTTTAAAGACCCATTTACATCCAATGGCTTTTGCACCATTAGGCAACTCAATAAGATCCTAGACTCTGTTAGATGCCATAGAATCCATTTCATCTTTCATGGCACTGTAGCATAAGTCAGATTCCTTAGAACTCATGGCCTGTGAAAACGTTTCAGGATCATTTTTGGCTCCAACATTATTATTAGACTCTTGTAGATACACAATATAGTCACTAGGTATCGCCGATCGCTTTTCTCTAGTAGATCTCCTTAATGTTGGTTCAACATTCTCCTGAGGAGAATATTGTTCAACAAGCTGTTCAACAAGTTCCTGTATTTGTTGTTCAACTGGATCTATTTCATGATCAGTAGTCTATGGAAATTGAATGACTTGTTGTTGTTCATCACGCATTTTAACTTTAGGCGTGTTGTATACAACAATCAATCTATCATAAGAAGTGAAAGGTTGAGCATCTGTATGATCTTTCTCAGGAACAATGTTCCAAGATCGATCGCTCCCACTAATTAAGTCATTCTTAAGAAATTTTGTATTTCTTGATTCCACAATTCTAGTACTATAAGATGGGCAATACAAATTGTATTTCTTAGACCGTCAGCATAACTAACAAAATATCTACTTATGGTCCTTGGGTTTAGCTTCTTCTCTTATGGATTATAAATTCTTACCTCCGACAGGCATCCCCAAACGCGTACATGTCTCAAACTTGGTTTCCAACCTTCGAATAACTCAAAAGGCATCTTTAGGACAACCTTGGTTGGAACTTGATTCAATATGTACACTGCCGTCTTAAGAGCTTCTGTCCACAAGAACTCAAGAAGTTTGGAGCTAGCAAGCATGCTCCGCACCATGTCCATTTAAGTTTGGTTTTTTCTTTCAGCTACAGCATTTTGGTTTGGAGAACCAGGCATAATGTATTGGGCAATAATCCCATGTTCTTGAAGAAACTTAGCAAAAGGACTAGGTGCTTATCCATACTCAGTGTATCTACCATAATACTCTCCACCTCTATCCGATCTTACGATATTAATTTACCTCGTACATTGTTTCTCTACTTCTGCTTTAAAGACCTTAAAAGCATCTAATGCTTCATTTTTGTTACTAAGCTAGCAGAGATACATATATCGTGAGTAGTCATCTATGAAAGAGATGAAGTACCTTTAAGAGTACGTGTCCATGTTTGGACTACAAATATCTGTATGTATGATTTCCAATAAATTAGAACTCCTCTTGGCACCCTTGTTTGACTTGTTGGTTTGCTTACCCTTAATGCAGTCCACACAAGTATCAAAATTAGTAAAATCTAAAGTACCGAGTACTCCATTGTTTACTAATCTTTTAATTCTCTCAATGGAGATATGTCCTAATCTCCGCCACAACATAGAGGATTCATCATTTATAACACATTGCTTAATACCAACATTTTCATGAACATGCGTAGTAGTATAATTAGCATCATTTTGTAAATTAAGACGAAAAAGACCATTAGACAATGTACCACATTCAATAAAATCATATTTATAAAATGGATTGAAAGAAGATTCTAAAAAATTGAAGGAATATCTAACTGATACAAGTCTAGAAACTAAAATTAAATTTCTAGAAAAACTAGGAATATAGAATGTCTTTTCCAAATAAAAAATAAAGTCACTACTTAAGACTAGTTTGCACATTCCTAAGCCTCCACATGTGAGCGCATCTTATTTCCACAATAGATGCTATGCTCACTTCCTATTGGCTTCCACAGGTTTTGGAATCCCTGCAGGGAATTGGCAACATGGATTGTAGAACCGGAGTCAATCCACCATGTGTTATAATTAACATCAATCGTATTGGATTCATAATAGACAAGTGAGAGTTGAGTATCTTTCTTATCAAGCCATTCCTGAAATTTGGAATAGTCTTTCTTTACGTGCCCCTTCTTCTTACAAAAGAAGCACTTGAACTCCTTTTTAATATCCAGCTAGGTAGGAACCTTGCCTTTCCCCTTTTGCTTGGTCTGAGACTTTTTCTTATTCCTTGGGTTGCCAAATTTACTTTCTCTCCCTCTTCCATGATGAGCCTTCCCTCTTCTTGAACACACATGGTCAATAGCTCATTAATTGACCATTTGTCCTTATATGTGTTCTAGGAGATCTTAAAGGGACCATACTCAGAGGGTAAAGTGTTCAAAATATATGTACTAGGAACGAATCAGACATCTCAACCTCAAGCGTCTTCAATTGAGCCGCAATGTCCCTCATGCGCATGATATGCTGACGCATGCCTTTTATACCGGTAAGCTTCAAGGATGAAAATTGCATTATCAGGGTGCTTGCTAATGCCTTATCTAAAGACTCAAATTGTTCATTTAGTGCTCAGACATTGTCATATTGATCAACTGAACCCTTAATCCCAGCAGAGATCTTCGTCTTTTTAAACATAACTGAGAGACGATTGGATCGCTTCCATTTTTCATATCGACTAGTATCGTCTGGAGTGCTGGTCTTAGTGATAGAGGGTGGTTTATCCTTTCTGATGGTATAGTCAATGTCCACCCCAAATGAAGGAGAATCCTCTCCTTCTAGACTTTATAGTTATCATCACCCTTAAGCTCGAGAATATCACATTTCATATCAAATAAATTAATAGGTTGAATTACTGCAATACATCAAACATACATGCTCATGTCACAAAATTTGAAGCTAATAACTATATGTCATGTTTTATTAATGTAAATCATGTAACAAAAACTATGAATCATATGACATAAAAACTACCTGTGGGCTAAGTTTTTAATTCACATTGATTCACATATAATCTTATGATGAAACTATTAAAATATATTCCATTTCTTAATCCCTGTGGGTAAATTAAGAAAATAGTTTAATATTTCATCCTAACCAATCATATTTAATATAATAAAATTTCCTGTGGGATAAATTTCATTATACCAAACATAATTAGTTACAATTAATGTCTGTTTGACTATACGTGATTTAGCAAACTTAATGTATAATTTTAATATAATCAAAGATATTGTGGCTATTCTTAGATTAAGTAAAATTATACAAATCACTCAGAACATTTTATTTTTCATACACAAAATATTCATGAATTTGCATGTATTAAAAAGAATAACAACTAAAGAATACATGCAACATAAGTTATGCATAAATTCAATAGCATATCTAAAATTAATTTTTAAAATTTTATTTTACCATAAATAATAAAATTTTAGATTTATTAAAAAAATAATTTTTCAAAATACCCAATTAAAAAATCTAAAAAGAAAAAAAAATTTTAATTTTTTTTTAATTTTTCTTGTCCAAAAAATGACATGTTATTTTAGGCATTAAGCCCCGAACAACATGTCGTTTCAGCCCGAGAGAAACACCAACATCCCGCTGAAAACGATATGTTGTTTCTACATTTGATGAAACAACGTGTCGTTTTGACAAACGACTGGCCAACCTGATCAGCAAAACAACGTGCCGTTTTTCTTAATGAAAAACTACATGTCATTTTGAGGTTACAAAATGCGGCCTCCAAGGGTCAAAACAACATGTCGTTTTTGGCCCCTGATTTTGTTTTTTTCGTTATTTCAGTCTTCTTCGCTCAAATTTGATCCAAATAGGTCCAATTGCAGACCCAGTCGTTTCTATACCTTATGAGCACCAAGATTGACGCTTTAAAATCCCAAAAATATTAGAAAATCAATTTCTAAATGATTTCTAACATTGGTTTTTATCAAAAACATCAAAAAAATGATTTCAAATGTAAGAAAGTTTTGGATATTCTGAAAAACTCCATTAAAACTCCATTCAAATACATCAAGGCAGAGAAAAAACCATGCTTTTGATACCAAATGTTAGAAATTTACATTTATACAGAGTTTTGATTTTCATATATGTATAAACCAAATTGCATGAAAATAATCTAAATGCGGAAACATAAAGGAAAGAAAAATCTAACCTCCAGCTGTTGATAATCTGAAGAATGAATGGAGAGTATCTCTGCAAGAATTCCTGAAGAAAAATTTTGTGAAAGAAGAAACTCTTCTAAACCTTCTGCAATTTTAGAGAGATTGTGTATTTTTGAAATAAATTGCATAGGCATAGGGACCCTCTCTTACGTGATATTTATAGACACCCACCATTAAGGTGTGTTATCATCAAGAGGTATCTCTGAAACAATGCATTCTTTCTGAAGCGTTATAGTAATTCAGAGATATCCTTTGGTTGACACCCTTCAGAAAATATACATATGTTGAACCACTTTAAATTTCTTTTTATTTATTTATTATCATTTAAAAAACCAAATAAATAATAATAAATAAATTAAAAATAACACCCATACTCCACACATATTGTCACTCGCTTAAACAAGTAAATCCAGACATTGTTACGTACATTGAAGTTGATTCAAATAATAGGTTCAAGTAATTTTTTTTTTTTTTTATGGCTTTAGGGGTTGCAATAAGAGGGTTCAGATACATCAGAAAAGTGCTTGGTCTTGATGCATCCTAGGTGAAAACCAAATAAAAGGGAGCATTGGTAGTAGCATCCACACTAAATGTGACTACTATAGTTACCCGATTGCATAGGGCTTGGTTGGCGATGAGACCAACAAGGACTTGCTTCTTGATGAAACTAAAGGAGTTGCTGCCTGATAGTTTTGAGCTATATTTCATTTCTGATACGAATCGAAGTATTGAGCATACGGTTAGGCATATTTATCCTATGGTACATCATGGAGCATGCTATTATCACATCATTCAGAACATTAAGTCCAGTGTACAAAAATGCTGCAGAAGCATATTGTATTGACATGTTTAGGAAGCATTTTGATGACCATTCACGTAAGATATCCACGGGTTGCTAAGTATTTAGAGGAGGAGGTCAAGTTCAAAAAGTGGTCTAGAGTTCATTTTGAAGGCAACATGGATGAAATTATGACTAATAACATAGCTGTGAGTGTGAATAGTATTATGCTTAAGGCAAGAGAATTTCCCATAACTGCCATGCTTGACTCTATCCTCATGAAGATGGGAAAGTAGTTCTCTGTTCGCCGTCGGGAAGCATTGGCAGTGAATACACCATTTACGCCAAAGAGGGGGCGGGGAAATACTCAGAAAAAGATGGGATGAGGCAAGTTCATTAATCGTACTTCCACTAAATGAGAATGAATACAACGTGATGTGCGGAAGGAGAAGTGATTTTCAAGGCATCGATGAATGCATGGATGCTATAGTAGATTCGGTGACAAAGACATGCAACTTTCAAGTGTTTGACATAGATAAGAATCCATGCATACGTGCCCTAGTGGCAACAGACACCGCCAACCACTAGACACCTCGTATACTCGTTGTGTTCTAAATATTAATTTGCAGAATTTTGGTTGTCAGCATATGCTGAAACTGTTTACCCCGTTGCTCTAGAAACCCAATGGCATGATATCCTGGATCATATTAGAGCAATTAAGATACTAAAGCTTGAAGCCAAAATGGGTAAAGGGATGCCAAGATTGAGTGGCATAGCTTCAGCAGGAGAAGTTCTGAAGAAGAAGTATAATTGTGGGGCACGTGGTCAAAAAGGACACAACTCAGAGGAACGTCCTTGTCGATGTGATCCATCTTATATAAAAAGCACCCCTTAATCTGCATTTTTCTTTCAAAGATTTTAGTTATGTAGTTAGTACTATTATTTATATATTTTTGTTCTAACAACATTATCTACTCAGTGCTATTATATTCACGTGTCTTATTTCATCAACGTTATTTCAAAAAATAAAAATTAAGAACAAAAATAAGAACTCAAGTCTAAACAACCCCATGGTCATTTCTTTATTTTTTGTGGTCACACTACAAAAAAAAAAAAAAAAACACTACATTTAACGACATATTATTTACGATATGTAGTTTTTGAATATCGTTAAAAAGTACATACAACGACATCTTCAACAAAGATATCATTAATGACATTTGAAACAATAATTAACGACATCTATATAGATGTGTATTAAAGGTTTCCTTTTAACGACAATAGTTTAGTGTCGTTAAATTATTTAATGACAAGTAAGAGATGTCGTCAAAGCCTTAGAGATT
>CAMOHE010043341.1:0-50305 GCA_946598075.1 Artocarpus hirsutus | reverse complement strand
GAACTTAAAGTTCGGCCTGCCTATGCGCGAATTAAAAATTGCGCGTTTTCACGCGTTTTTACGCGTATCTTATCCGATATAGACCTGAATTTGGTTCTGTTTTGAATTTTTGAGACCTTATCTGATAAAAAATGACCCTAGACCCAACCTCTATAAATAGGGAGTGAGTCTAATGAGTTATTTAGATCAATAGAGAGATTAAGAGTGATACTCTAGTGGTGAGATTCTGAAACTCCCTGAGAGCTCTTGTTCACAAATCACGAACACTAGCTTTGGATTCTCTCAACTGATTGGAAGGAGAGTCACCTTGAGGAAGAGCTGTACGTGTGAGCCCACACTCACTCCGATCGTGGATAGAGAATAGCAAAGAAGACCAGTTGGTTGAGGCTCTTCTGGAACGTTACTTCTCTACACAGACTTCGGGAGCTTTTCGGCTTATACAAGGTCAGTAAGATCAGGTTAATTTATACATATAGCATGTCAAACTTGTGTTTTGGAAAATACTCTGATTTAAATTTTTAAAATTCCGCTGCGTATTATTTTTCCAACACCTTGAACTCCTACCTGGGCTTCATTTTCATGCAAACACACCATGAATTAATTTCCTCCTTAACCCATGAAAAATTCCTTAAAAACTTGCTCAAAAGTTTGGGATTTTACCTTAAAACTTGTAAAAATCCTTGAGCTTTGCTTCTAAAACTTGTCTGGGGTTATTTTTGTAAAGAGTTGAGTTGAGAAATTTTTTTGAAAGAGCCCTTCAATAGCTGCCGTGACTTGAGGAAGAAGAAAAAAGAAATTTTTTTTGTGAAAAGTTGCATTTAATGCTTCTTATCCACTTTTATGACTCATGGTCATCCATAAGGACACCTTAGGCGGTGACATGTTATTGGGCCACATTTATAAGCTTGGTGGCCCAATCAAATTCGGTTGGGTGTCCACTTTGTGGGCCCTAAAAATTTACACTATGTAATTTTTCACCACATAGTATTTTTCTTATACTACCGTGGTAAAATCAGTGCAAAAACATATTCTTAGACTGTATTAAATATTTTACTTGCCTCTGGTTTATTTTTAGAGGCCAAATATACCCTTTCTTATTCATCCATATTCTCTAAACAGTATTATTCCTATACCGCTTTAACTTAAACAACCCTAGTTTTTGTACTGCATATCCTTAAACAATCCAATTCTTATACTGCATTACTCTAATACTATACAATTTTTCATATTATTTTACAGTATTTTTCCTTAACTATATTTTCGTCTTAATATAACCCTTGACTTAATGTATTTTTAATATAGTAAAAATGCTTGGGTGTTACATGAATTGCTTGACTTGCTTTATAAATATCTCAAGTCTGAGAGCATATTGGCATGTAATTTGGGAGCATACACGTAAAAATGCAATGAGTTTTTTATTAGCTAACTTCGGAAGAAGGAGCTTTGGTTTTCAGAAGAAGATATTCTGGACACAAAATTCCTTTTCATCGAGAAAGGAGGTTAGGAGTTCTTCATCTGCTTCACCAAGAATCATCAAGAAATTAAGGGAAGAAATTCAAAACCTAATTCTTCGATCTCTATCATTGACCTAACTTTGAACTCCACCATTAAACCTTTGGCCATGGTCGTTTTGTAATATCCAAATTTAATTAATCATAATTAAGACGCAAAATTAGCAAATTAATGTGCCTAATTAAAATTTAATCTCTAATTAATAATTTTTGTGATATCTCTTGTTTATTGTATTTTATCAATTTTGTTTGCTTTAATTTATTTTTAGCAATTATTAAATTGTTTTTAAATGAATTTATGGCATATTATTTTATTTCCAAAATCAAATTTTAATTAAAAAAAGAGAGACAACAAATAGCAAAATAACCAATATAGCCCTAACACACTTAGAGCAATTCATGTGTAGAACTCAAAACAATCTCTTCACATGGAATGAACAAGTACCTTGAAACTATATCAGGCAAAACCATTTACTACCCCTAGCTTTTGAGTTTAATTGCCCACACAAATCTGAGTTAAAAGAACCAGACTTATCATCACACATTTTCTCTGTCTTTCACGTCTTGCTCTTACTCTCTTTTTCTCTCTTCCATTTCTGTTTCAATAACTTAGAAACAAGCCTTCATTCCCTTAGCCAAAACAGAAGCATTTTTGAAGCCACCAAATCAATACAAAGTTGTTCAATTCGAGGTTAGAAAAGTTTATAGTAATTTTAACCTTTCATCTCTAATTTTGTGTTCAAATTTGTGTTTATATGTCTAAGTATTGTTTTCTGTTTGAACAACTCTATTTTGTGCATGTTTGTCAAGAATTAAATTTTGCATGTTATGATTTGAGACTAATGAATGCAAACTACGTTTTATCTAAGATGGTAACATGATTAGAAACAAAAATCCAAGTTTTATTCAAACTAAAAAACGGATTAAAGTTGTTTTTATATTCATTTTGTTCATTTTCGGAATAAATGTGAAAAATGTATGAAAGATGATGAAATTAAGTTGCATGTATAAGGAAATGAGTTTACATGATTCATATAATATTTATGGACCTTTAGAACATGTTTTAGAAGCTTTTAGAACTGCTTTCAAAAGATTTGAAGTCGGTTTGAGTTCTAGAGCTTGAAATTGAGCACCTTTGGTTGCGACGTCGCGGTTGGTCGTGGGCCGTATAACATGGTCGACCCCCTCCAACACGAGACATGCAATCAACCGTAGGTAGTGTACCTTGGTCGACCGCATTGCACTTGAACCCCTCTTGTTTCAAATAGAATTCTAAGTGTGTTTTCATTTGTTTTACTGATAAAAAATCATTATTGATGTATTTTAAAGTATGTTTAATTATTATGTAAATAAATGAATAATTATAATTAGAAAAGGCATACTAAGAAATCATGAGATTGCGTACTAATATAATATGTCCAAGTTTTGACATTAATCAATTGAGTCTACACCTAAGGTTGCTCGCTATCCCTTGGAGCAAACGTCTAGCGAGATAGGATTTACAAGATGGACGTGTTCGGTATTAGAGATCGATGTAGAACTCTAAGACCTCCTTTCTTGATAGCCATGATTTTAATAGTGTTCTGGTCACGCCTCATATTTTTAAAATGTTTTTAAGAATTGAATAGTACAAAAATATTTCCAAATGCTTTGAATATATGCACGTCAAGTAAACGATAATAAATGTATAATGAAATCTTGGTATTAGTATACCAAGTCAAATAAAATGATTAGTTGGTTTTCAAACATCAAACGTTCTAAGATCCCAGTTTCGTTAAGTTTTAAGTACATAATGCCACACAAAGATCAAGTCGTACAGGTAGTGACCTCAGGGGTAGGTCTCGAAACTAGGTTCGGGCCTCTTCTATAGTGATTATATTAGGCTTTACATACAGTAAGCATTAATGTATGATTTGAGATAAATCATATGGCATAAACGGTAAATATGAAATTTATTTAATAATTTATTATTCCTTCGAATTTTATTTGAACTATTTATTTTACTTTATAAATGATGTTTTAGAATTCAAGTCTTGCTGAGTCTTTTGCTCATGATTTCTATTGTTTTACTTTCTCCCCTCTTAGAGGTTTGCAGTATGCAGTTGAGTAGATGTTGCTGTTTTACTCACGGAGTCCTTGAGTTGTTTAGTTATTTGTTTTTGTCAAGGCATGTTATAATGAGACTTTAATCATGCTCTTTGATTATTTTTTGTTGGACTATGGTTTGGTTGTATTTCTTTTATGTTTGTACTATGTGTGTACTAATGTGGGATCCGATGGGACCAAGCATTTAACATATTCTATGCTTTAAATTACTTTTGAGGTTAATTCAGTAATTTTATTTTGCTATGTTTTAATATTAGTGTTATTCTAATTAAGTTTAAATATCATATTTTTAAACTTATTAAAAATGTTTTAAAAATATAAAAAAAATTTCAAATGTTTATAATTAATTTTAATTATTTATTTTAATTAAACTGTCTACTTTGGTTTGGGTACGTGACATGTTTATATGCCTTCAAGCGACAAAGTAGCTCTGTCATAGAGGGTTAGAAGAGATGGCGAAGTCGTTCAAGCCGAGTCTTTTGAGAAGCCTTCGGTGTCGTTGTCGCATGGGCAAACCACATCGTCGGTTCTGTCACCACGAACGAAGTCTCCAACACCGCCACCTGAGAAGGTTCCAACACTGATATCTCCACCGCGTCCAATATCACCAATTCAGTCATCTCCTCAGCAAATTTCATAACCTCGAAACACTCTTCTGGAGTTGAAATTCTTGCCTCGATTAAGAGCAACAAAAAGAGGCGGGAAGTTAGATGAGACAAAAGCCGATCCTCCCTTTACTCTTGACTCTGATTCTTTCTCCTTTGAGACGCAATCGTGGGATGAACATAAGGAGGTCCCACAGGCTCCAACTCTAACGAAGAAAGGGCCTTAGATCAGGAATTCCACAAAATCTTCTCTAAGCTTCTAGAATTTTTAAAATTTTGGCACTTTTTCAAATTTATTTTTTCTTGATAATTACATGTCAATTAATTATACCAATGAAAAACCTAACAATCTCGCCCTTTAGTATATTTTGGAAAAACATAAAATAGTAGCTATACTTGAGCAATCATCAAGGAAAAAATAAACTTTTACAAACAAAATCTGTTAAAACAAACTATACAAAAAGTTATGATAGAAATTTTGTGCCAGCAGATTCCAAATTTGAATCCAAAAATAACAAAGATGATGAGAATCTGAGCATAGAAATGGTTCAAGATGCTTATTGGAAGATATGCAACAAGTGGTTGATGGTGTGCAAGTTAGAACAAGACACTGAAAGAACAAATAGCTGAACTCAAAAAAGAAAAAAATGAATCAAAGAAAGTCGCCACAAACTATGAGTTTCTTGCTGCTGAAAAGGAAAGAAAGTTGTTCGAGACATGGTCTGATTAGAGCATACTTTGAAATTCTTGAAGATGATGAATGCTGGAACGACTAAACTTGACCACATTCTGATACGAGGAAAATCAAGTGATGATCATCATGGTCATAGCTACACAAACGAAAGTTCAAGAACTAAAATTGTGTTTGTCAAAGAAGTTTGATTAGTATAAATCAATCCACTTCTGGTAAGAAATCTATCCCTAGACGTAAGCTAAAGAGATTGGTTTCCATTTGTCACTGTTGCAGTAATCTTGGACATATTATAACTAAAAGCTTTAAGTATTTAACTACATTAAAAAGAGGAATGCTTGTTAAACCTCTTAATCCCTGCACAACCAAGAATCATTGTTAAACCTAAAATTGATTTGTCAAATATATCTTTCAAAAAAGAAACATCCTCAAGCTTTCAAACTCTTCTAGATTTTGGCATTTTTCAAATTTGTTTGTTCTTGACAATTACACGCCTATTGTACCAACAAAAAACCTAATAATCTTCTCCTTTGGCATATTTCGGCAAAACATTAAAAATGAGCTAAACTTAAGCTATGTTAAAAAAAAAAAATTATAAAAATTTCATTATTCGACAGAATATATAAAATTTTCAGCATTTTACGATGTGAACCAATAATACTTCTAAACTTCTTTTAATACGTCTCTAAGGTCGTGTAAACTGTAAAGAGTCATGGTAAAAAGTCGGGCAAAATATTCAAAGATACAACTTTGTTTTACAATGAAGTCTATTTGATCACTTGCGAAGTGGGCTACGTGATAGGGAGAATGGGGAATGGAGCTTTTTGGATAGAGTAGCGACCAAATTAATGAAAAGATTTTGGTACAATGATTGTTTGGGATGAATGAGATGAAATGAAAGAATGGATTGGGTAAAAGATTTTAAATCAAAATAGACATACCTAATAATTTATTATTTTAATAATAATAATAATTATTATTATTATTATTATAGTAAGATATTGATGTCGGTTCCTCAACCCAAGCGCATGAATTGAGCAAGGGGAGGAGATTCTCCAGGACATTGTTGGCCTACTCTCAAACAAGACCCATATTTTGTTTTATTTTATTTTATTTTATTTGTTATTATTGCTATTATTTTAATTTTATTCTGGAGTTCAAAGTTCAACATCAGAAGCCTTGAAAAAGGCAGCTCAACGTACATGAATACTGCACATTCACCCAATCCCCAGCGGGAGTAAGACAAGGGCCTGATCTCCCTCCCAATTACAAGGCACCCCCAAAAAAAAAAATACTGGTCCTTCACCTGCAAAAGGGTCTTCACTTTTACATTCTTACCTTTAGGATTTCCTCAAGTTATTATTTTTTATTTCTTTTTTATTTTTATAATGTCTACGTACTTGACTCTGACTTTACACAAGTTTTATATATTACTTGGTGGGGAAACTACAAGGACACCTAAGAGTGGAGCCTATTGGTTTTTACTGTATAGTTTACATCAGATAATACTTATGAGACAAGTGTAACCATGTTGTAATTGAATGACTCATTCATGCAATTCGGTCCATACAAGTTGTACTATTTAATTAAAATTCTACAAGAGCAAACACGTCACAGAAATTTTATTATGAACCTAATGAATGTTCGCATGTCAAAATTCTATAAAACTACAATGACTATTTTATCTTTTTTTTTTTAATTTAACAACTTATAATTATAAGTTTCATGTTGCATTGTGAAACTACATTTTTTTTATGCGTATCACTTTTTTTTATGTAATTGTTTTTAATGTACTTGGGTTTTGCTATATAATGCCAATCAATGCTTAAATATTAAAGGGGTGTTTGATACTATTAGTCACTAAACTATCCCAATGTGATAGTTGGTCCTTAAACTTTTGTTTTGCTAATTAGTCCTCGTATTTTTTGACTTTTTTTGTCCTTGACTACACAAAATTAGCAATGAATTTTTAAAAGCTAATTAAGGTGATCCCATATTTATTACTTGACAACTCAAAATTTTACAAAGTAGTCACATACGAAGCAAAATATTATGTTCAATGCCAATGAAAATGTTTGAAAATTTGTATATTTTACATAACATGACTATTTTTGCACGGAAAAAAAATCATTTCATCTTTATGAGTAAAAACCTCACTACTTATAAAATTATGGACTCCAATTTAGTATATAAAGTGCATTTTAAAGGAAAAACTAATGTGTTATTAATCATAGAATTATAACCTATAGAGTTAAATAAAATTACTTTTTGTAGAGTTACGAGTTTTTACAAGTTGAACACTCGACTACTTCTATTGAATTTAAAAAACATGTTGTTCATTTTACATGTGAAAGACCAAACCGGCCCAAAAAAAAAAAGAAAAGTTCTAGAAACTAATCAATAAAAAAAATTTAAAAACCATCCGTGGAGCAACAAACAAATATTGAAAGTCGCCTTTTGTGACCAATGTGTTTGGTTAAAATCATGCATTCATTCACTTTAACCGAAAAAAAAAATAAAAAATAGCGTTTCACAAAAAATGACCGGTCCAGAAACATCTTCGCTTGTAGGTAATTTCCTATGTTTAGCTTCAACAACCTTTTGTTTCTCTGTTGTACCAAATCTTTTTATTTTCTAATGATTTAGCCACAATGGACAAATAGAGAAAAAAACCGAATCCTGTTCTACCCAAAAAAAAAAAAAAGATCAAGAGTTAAATTAGCAACATAATGTGCACTAATAACAGAAGCTGTGAGGATTAAGGGGAAAAAGATTTCACATTTTAAAACCACTTAACTCATTCTCAAACAATATAGGTGAGTGTACTAATAAGAGTTGGTTCTTATTCTCTCCCTCGTTACCAAAAAAAAAAAAAGTTATTAATCCTAATGACATAACAAATTTAGAGTTTCTTACACTTTAACTCCTAAACTTTAAAAATTATTTCTTTACTTTGAATTCGCAAAGCTCCTCACTTTACCCTTTGAAATTTAAAAATCGTCATTTTATCCCATAAACTCTCAAAACTTTTTATTTTGCCTCTTAAACTTTTGGTTTCTGCTCAAAGATGAGGAGATATTGTCCAATAATAGATAGAATAATAGTTAAAATCTTATTTTGTTCTTATAGATGACTTCTGTGTAATTACATGGGCTTAATTTTATCTATTTGAATAGAAAATTAAAAGTTCAGGAGGCAAAATAATGAGCTTTGAAAATTCTAGACGATGTGATGCTTTTCAAAGTATAAGGATAAAGTAAAGAGGTTTGAAAGTTTATGAGGTAAAATAATAATTTTTAAAATTCATATGGCAAATTAAAAGAGACCCTAAAATTTAAGAGTTATCAGTGTTAATAACCAAATTCATTTTTTAGATTTCACTAATAGCTCAGACTATATTAGCATACAAGTGTGGTTTCCCATTGAATATGTGAACGATGAGAAATCCACAAGCCCTTGCCATAAGATTTTATTTTTCTTTTAGGTTAATAAGACAAATAATTTATTTATGTTTATTGAATGAAAATATGACTTTAATTTGTATATATTTTACATATATTTTAAAATAATATTATTAAAATAATTATTATATAATTAAAGATATTTTAAAATTTAAATATTAAGTTAAATTTTAATTTTATAATAATAATTTGATCAAATATTATATTTTTTTTTCTTTTTTGGTCAATAAATTCCTTTCCACAATTTTGCAAGTTTTATCTAGAATTGGACATTGACAGACATGCTAAAACAGCAACCCTGACACACCTAGTAAGCTACTTGGGCGGACAGTTGCCACGTACCCCATAACTAATAAAAAGTAAACGATGCTGCACTAGCGATGCCCACTTACCATTAATATGCATTGTTGGGCGTCAATGTTGCCCTCTAACATAGTTCTTAGTGTAAGATCTGGCAAATTATAGAACAACACACTAGCACCTTGTTGGTGGAATTAAACTCATACCATTCGTATATAGATCACTTAACAAAAATAAGATTTAATTATTTTTAAATTTTGATTTATGTAAACTTAATTTCATTTATTTGAATAAAAAATTAAAGATTTAGAGAGTTATGTGAAGAGCTTTAAAAATTCAAAAAATAAAATGGTAATTTTTTAAGTTTAAAGGATAAAGTAAGGAGTTTTAAAAGTGTAAGAGGTCAAGTGATAGTTTTTAAAGTTTAAGAAATTAAGCGGAAAAGACCTCAAAGTTTAAAGGTCATCGTTGTTAATAACCTTAAAAGAAAATAATCAAAATTATTGTTATTATGATTTTTTTTTTATTAAATGCTACAAAATTTTTTTAACCCTTTTCTTATATGGATTCAAACCAGTTTCTTGTCAATTAATTAAAGATATTAAAAAGAATAGAAGATTTCACAAGGCATGTTTCTCATGGGGAAATTTCTAAAAATAAGTTATAAATGTACTTTTCACCTATAATAAAAACTACGATAATGACACAGTATATAACTTCTTTTTTTCCTCTTAAGTTGTTAATTAGCTAGAGTTTTAGCAGTCACTCATACATTATTCAGAACTTCCAATAAGGCTTCCTAACATAAAAGATACTCAAGAATATTTTTAAAACCTAAACAAACACACGAGTTAGAGGACCTTTTCTTATAATTAGGTGAAATTATATATACAGAGAATTTGAAAATAGCTTTTATGAAAAAGATAAAAAGTAGTACATAGTTTTTACTAATTTTAAATTAATAATCTGTGAAAACAAAGGGAATGGAGAAAAAATAAAAAAAAAATTAATGATTTGTTATTTCGGATACCAAGAACTTCCAACCTACAACTTGGAAAAAGCCTCATAAATTGATGTACGTCCTCCAATTAATTTATTTTTCAAAAAACAACTGGATTAGAATTATTCCATTAATTCATGGTTAGACAATATGTTTAATGTTTGTTTAGTTTTCAGATAAGGACTCTTGCTGCCTGAGAAGTAAACTATCCTTTTCCCTTCTAATCACACACCACACCTTGTAAAATATGTTTTAAAATTGAGGTTTTGACTAATTAAGATACTTTCCTTAGGAATGGTTCTTTGAAAAAAAGGACCAATCCTTATTCCCAACATTCAAACTCTTAGATATTATGCGCCACTCCCCCCTATTCTCACCTAGATTTTTTGCTCCATTAATTTGTTTATTAGACACATAATAGTTTTTTATTTCATTAATGGTATTATTGTGTTTGTGTCTTTGCCATTTTGATAGGGAGTAATCGGTCACTTCATTTCAAGAGCTCAACAAGTAAATTCATCTCAGGTGACACCAAGCAATATGGACGTTTTGTTTCAATTTTGCATCAAATTCAATTTTGATTCTTGACATTTAAAATATCTCTAAAACTAACTCAATCTATCTTGGTATAAACTTAAGCAATCCGAAATCTTTGCGTTAAAATCTAGATGAATAGATTATATGTCACCTATACATCATTTAAGTGAGAGTAAAATAGACATTTTAGTGGCTTCAAGGCGAGATTACTTGGCCGATTGCATATTAGGATTAAGTGTTCATATTTTGTTCGCAATATTTCTTCATTTGACGCCAAGTGTAAGAATTTTCCCTCCATTCATTTACGACACACTGTTACAACTCGTCTTATTTATTGTCATTTCTTTAATAGTCAGGTGCAATAATAAATAATTTTTGTCATTCCAATCTAGATTAAGGTCAATTTGACAATACTTATGCTTTGTTTGACAAACCTAATTGGAACTAATAAATTTCAACTAATACAATGTAAAACTCTCACATGCTACAGTGTTTTAGTTCTAACTTGTAGTTCCCATTATGTTACCAAACACTCAATGTCAAGGACCAAAATGGCATTTAGTTTAAGGTATAAAGTTTTCGAAACTATTTTCGAGATTAAGTGTTTGAGAGCATTGGTTAGAACCAATAGTTAGAATCGATTTTGTTTGAAAATACCATAGCACATGAGAGCTTTATACTATAGCATACTTTTTTTTAACATTGTAGCATGTGAAAACTTTACACTCTAACAATAAAAAGTTTTGATTCTAACTCACAATGCTAAACACCACAAACTCAATATTGAAACTCAGGTTTCTTTTTCCTCTCATTTCTAAAGGAGACTAATACCTGGACAATTCTGAAATACACCAACCAATATTGTTCCTCTCTTTTGTTGGATTACACAACTAGATATACAATGTTTTCAAGATCTCCTGCCTTTTTTTAGCAAAGATTTCCTTACGTTATAAAAAAAAAAAAAAAAGAGTAAACATTTCCTTTAGTTTAAGTTAAGTAAAGATTTCGTTCGCTTATATACACGATGAATTCACATTTTAATCCAGTAAGTTTTCCCTTTTATGGAATTCATAAATTCCTTAATCCTAGTGAAAAGGGATTCTGGATTATAAATTAATTACATGACTAGTGGGTCCGTATGTGTACACTACAAAAAAAAAAAAAAAAAAAAAAACACATTAAAAAAGAAAAAAACATTATTACTAGTCTTTAACATGAAGAATAAAAAAAAAAAGTCTTGTGTGATAATTAAGAGGCTTAGTGCCGCATAAAGCAAATAAGTGGAGTGGAATGAGAAATGCTAAAATCACAGACGTGGCAAATTCTAATTGGTCCAATGAAAAATCATTATCCTTATTTCCTTATTTGTTTGCTTGTAAGTCTTAAATGGTATTAATACGTGGCATACCTAATAGATTGCCGCTCCTTCCCTCTCCCTCTTCTCTTTCCCTCTCTTGCCTTTTAGATTGGCAAAAAATCAATAAAACAAAGAGTTAAATTTATCAAGGAATTTGAACTCTTTTATCTTTTTAAAATTAGTCTTTATATTTAAAAATGTTTTAATTTAACCCTTGAATTTTTTTTTATCATAAATTTTGTCCCTTAGTTATATTATGTTAAATTTTGGATAGAAAAATTAGAGTTATTTTCATAAATCCGATGACTTAGGTACCTTATTTTAATTTCCCTAGATTTTTTAAAATTGCCTAAAGCATCCCTTAATTATTAAAAAAAACTTCACTTTGCCCGTATGTCCAATATCATCTATTTTGATAATGGAATTGATGATGTAGCATGTAATTAAAATATTCAAAATATATTAAAATTATGATTAAATATATAAAAATAATTATTTTATTTTAATTATAAGTATAATTTTTCCTATTTTTCCCATTCCTTCTTCCTGACGATTTCTCTCCTTATTCTCTATCAGCTTCTTTCTCTATCTTATTCTCTCTCTTTCTCTCAAAATCTAGCTAGCGACAGGGTGGCGTAGAGCGAACGCGTGGGCTGGGGGATGCGACGGGGGTTGGGTGGCTGTAGTGGGCTGATGGGGGGGTAATAGGGGTAGCCGACGAAGATGGGTTGTTGGCAGTGCGGTGAGAGTGATAAGGGTGTACTAGTGGGCGAATGAGGTTCAATTTCTTTATTTGAGTTATATTCTGCTTTATTAATTAATCATAGAAGTGGTTTTATTTGGTGCAAACTTGTCTTTCCAGTTTCTTGGTATGAGTAATATGTGATTCGTATTGTCTATGGGCTGTTGACGAAAAAAAACTAGTTGTTAAGTTTCTTAAATTGTTCCATTTTAAAGTTAAAACGACATTGATACTTTGGTTAAAAGTTGGGCTTGCTACTATTGTTGGAAAAGTCTATCAAGCCACTTGATTTCTTTATTAAAGAACATGAAATCTGTGTATATAGAGAGGGAAAGTAAGAGAGAGTGAGAGATGAGGAAAAGAGAGAGTAAAATAATAGAAAAAAATTAAAATAAAATTTTTTAATATTTAATTATTTGTATATATTTAATTATAATTCTAATATAATTTTTCAAACTTTCAAAAATATATAATTTTTTAATTTTTAATTAGTATAGATGGAATTAACAAAGGGGCAAACTGACCGGTTTTTTATAGTTCGAGGGTGTTTTAGGCTATTTTAAAAGATCAAGGGGTAAAGTGAAATATGGTACATAGGTTAGGGGGATTTATGCAAATAATCCTAATTTTTTCATCTTAAGTTTAATTAAGGGACCAAACTTAAGATAAGAAAAAAATACAAGGGTTAAGTTAAAACATTTTTGAGTATATGGACTAATTTTACAATGAGAAGAAAGTTTAAAGGACTTTTAATCAATTTAACTCTAAAACAAAGGGCAATAATAATAATAACAACAACAATAAATAAATAAATAAAATAGTCAGGTCTGTTTCTCTCCCTTTCAGAATGTTAATATATAAATTCCGAGATCATTCTCTTCTCTCTGATCTCGTTCTCTGTTTTCAGCTTATTTTCTTCAACGATTTTCTCTTTCACTCGCATTTCTCTCGTTCTGCAACAGAATAGGCTTTGTTTGTTGGTTTGTTTGTTTGGCTACCGAGAAAAGAAAAGAAAAGAAACGGGAAAAAAAAAAAAACCCACACGCGCGCAAACTCACAGTCTTAGAAAAATACATAAGAAGGAAAATAAAGAAGGAAAGAAGCTCCCGAGGTACGTTTTTACCTTCTGACCAATCCTCAAAACCTAATTTCCAGTGTCGAATTGGAGCACTTCCTCGTTCTCCTACACAATGATATCGGACCGATCTAATTTTCATTTGAATTTTCTGGTTTTCGTTGGCCTCGTAGTTCGATTCCGAATTCTATTTGGAATTTTAAATGTAATTTGGTGGCATTCCTTGGACTTTGGACGGAATTCCAATCTGATTAGGGCACAGTTTTTTTTGGATTAATTTTTGTTCATTTTTTTTTTCATGGTTTGTATGTTGTTCGAGATATATTAGGGTTACGTATAGATTCTAATGGTGGTTTAGACGCTATTTTTTATTATTTTTTTCTTTTTGGGCTTGGGGTGGTGTTTTAAGGGCGAATTAAATAAAGGATTGAAGGCTGGTTTTGGCGTTTGGAGCTGTTGAGAGGTTTAATTGGATTAAAAAGGATGGCGGATTTTGAACCGCTTCAACAGAAGCCAGAATCCACTGATGCCTGCTCTGACTTTGAGCGTGGATTGGAGGAACTGATGATGCGTGGGCATTTGGATGATTGTATGTCCTTCCCGCGCAACCCCGAAGACGAGGATGAGGAGGGCGATCAGCTCGTGCGGAGGAGACGGAGGTCTGATTTGGAGGGGGATGATTTGGCGGAGTCTTCGGCGGCACGGCGTCGTCACTCGAGGATTTTGAGCCGCTGGGCCGCGAGGCAGGCTCAGGAGATGATCACTACGATTGAGAGGAGGAATCGGGAGTCGGAGTTAATGGCACTTGCGGGGCTTCACACTGTCTCGATGCTTGACTCTTCATTTCTGAGTGAATCGCAGTCCCAAACTTTGAGGCGGCAAGGGGCTGTGGAGAGGCCGAGCACTCAAGCGTCTGCAATTTTGCAAATGTGGAGGGAGTTGGAGGATGAACATGTGTTGAATCGGGCACGGGAAAGAGTGAGGGAAAGGTTGAGGCAGCAGAGGAGTGTGGAGTCTGCTACTATTGAATCCAGTACAAACATGTCAGATACACGGGGGAGTGAGAATCATGGGAGCATTGGGGATGCAAGTGAGAGTGAGAATGAGTATGGACCTTGGTCACATGATCAGGTGGGTTCACAGAATCAACGCAGGGATAATAATGGGTCCAGCAGGGAGCAATCTCCTGACCTTGGTGAAGTTGAGAGGGAGAGGGTGAGACAGATTGTGCGGGGATGGATGGAAAGTGGTATTAGTGAGCATTCTTCAAGCGTTGGCCAGAGAAGCAACAGTCACAGAGCTGAGTGGCTTGGTGAAACCGAGCGTGAAAGGGTGAGAATTGTTAGGGAGTGGGTGCAAATGACAAGTCAGCAAAGAGGAGCTCGCGGTGGCAGGAGGGAAAGTCAAGTCAATGCAACTGGTGGTGCTCAAGCTGAGCAAGTTCGTGATGGGTTGGTTTCTGAACAGGATGAAGGCCAACCAGAGCACGTTCGAAGGGACATGTTGAGGTTGCGTGGAAGACAAGCTCTGATTGATTTGCTTGTGAGGATTGAGAGGGAAAGGCAGAGAGAACTGCAGCATTTAGTCGAGCATCGAGCTGTCTCTGATTTTGCTCATCGAAATCGAATTCAGGTGAGTCTCGACAACTTTTCTTAACAAGTATCTTTCATTGGCTGTTTTCTTTCACCTTTCTTCTGCACGTGGCTGAATCTGTTTCTTTTGTTTCCATCTAGGTACGCTTTACATGAGATTGGATTCTGTGATGAATCTGTTACTCTTGTTTCTTTTGTCTTCTGAGATGCTTAATGTTTTTGGATTTAAAAAAAAAAAAAAAAAACACAAACCACATTGATTGTAGATTATAATGTATCTGAACAATAAGGTTGCCTGGTGGGTTTCTTATGATTGTATCTGAACAATAAGGTTGCTTGGTGGGTTTCTTATGATTTGTTAACTTTTTCCCCTCTTTTATTTCTGGCTTGGTATCCCGAGTGATTTCTCTTAGTCCTCTCTACTTTGAACATCTTTTCTTCTTTTGGGCCTGATCCTGGATTGATTTTCTACCTTGTTTTCTTCTAGAAGCCTGCATCAGTTTGTAGTGTTGAAGTATGCTTTTCTATCGCATGTTGATTGTGTTTTTTTGTGGGTTCAATTTAAGCCTAACCTGTTACAGTGTTTCCACTTTTTAAGAGCATTTGCACTCGTTATTTCCATTTAAAGACCACTGTTCTAGGTGTATTACTTGTCCCCTGCTGTAGACTTTCTAATTCAGTTTATAAATTTTTGATGTTTCTTCAGGAAAAATAGTCTCTTTACTTTTTCTTCCTCTTCCTAAAGATATATATATATATTTTGCGACAAGCCCCCACAAACATCCCTTGTTCTCTCTTCACTTCTTTGCTCTTTACATTTAAATAGCCATGTTTTGGGCTCTAATACTTAACTATTTTGTCAGTCACTTCTAAGAGGTAGATTCTTGAGAAATGAAAGGCCTGTTGAAGAAGAAAGTCCGCCTTCTATGGCAGCAAGTGAATTAGTTCAGTTGAGACAGAGGCACACTGTTTCTGGTTTAAGGTATGGAAAATTTGTACAGTTGAAAGTTAGCATATTATCCTTGTTTACTGGATTGGTTATAGTTTGGAACGATTAAAAAATCTTCCTTGTTTCCCTTGTGCAGTCTTGTCATTTGCATCTTCTTGTTGGTTAGCCCATTGTTGATGTGTATGAAGCAAATTTCTTAGGAAATTAAATCCATTGGTAGTTTAGCTTTCTGCTGGACAAGTTGTGGTATTCTTTTTTGTTGAAGTGTTCTTTTTTTTTTTTTTTTTAAGGTTAATTACATAAATGTACCTTCTAGTTTTAACTATTTCTTAATTTGTCCCTTTGTTCTTATAAATTACAAAAGTATCCTTGAAATTTTAAGAACTTATTTCAATTTTATCCTCATGAATGGAAAAAAATTGGGTAAAACAATATGACTACCCTTAAATGGTTATAATAAATATTTTGTATATTAAAAACATAAAAAATCCTAAAAAAAACATCAACTTTCAAAAAAGGATTTTAAGTTTTATGATTTTTTAAATTTTAAAATATATTTTTTTAAACTTTTCTCAAAAAGAAACATATATTTCATAAACAAATTAGGTTTAGTCAATGGAATTTTTATCTTATCTTCGTGTTTTTTAAGTCAAAAAAGTCTACAAGAGATAAAATTAAAACAAGTTTTTCAAATTTGAAGGATACCTTTGTAGTTTCTAAAAACAGAGGTAGAGATTGAGAAATAATGAAAACTAGAAGATATAATTATACGATTAACCCTTTTTTATTATTATTGTTATTTTTTTCTGACTAGTGAAAGATAGTGTTGCCACTAGTTTAGTGTGGAGAAATTTATATTGCGATAGTTGTATAGTTTAGGAGAAATTTCTCAAAGCTATTTCTGTGGTGATTTTAGGTTGGTTTATATCGTAATATATTCCTTTGTAGTCTGGGGCGGACTATCTGTTTCTTTGGGTAATACTTTTTGCCAAGGGTTTTAGATTAACCTGTCACGCATTTGTTTTTGCCTAAAAGATTTATTTCTTTTGGATTTGCTTGGACATCTTTAAATTTGTGGTGTACTCCTATTTTGTACTTTATTAAGAAAGTAGAAGTCAAGTATTTTTAGGGAACGACAATCGATTTGATTGGCCTAACGACGAACCTTTTTTTGGGTAGGGAAGGGTTCCGCTCAAGATTGGAAACCATTGTTCGTGGACAAGTTGGCAGCCAATCTGAATCTACCGCTAACAATAGTCTTGATGATTCTAGAAATGATTGGACCCAAACAAATGATTCACAGGATGCCCAACGTGAAAATAATGAACAGTTGCAACCTCCGAGTCAGGAAGCTGATATTAACCGGTTACCTGATCAAGCCGGAATCTCAGAGAGCAACACAGCTGTTGAACGTATCAATCTGCAGGAAACAGCAACTCAAGGAGGGAATTGGCAAGAGCCAATCACCGACGACGCTAGCGAAAACTGGCAGCAGACGAACTATGGTCAGTTCAATGAGTGGAGAGATGGAAACATGGAAGATATGGACAGAAATTGGCGCGATAATCAAGTCAATAATTGGCCTGAGGAGACAACTAGGAGTGCTGATGGGGAAGAGGGCCTTGCACGAGAGGCCCAGGGGGTTTGGCCAAGGGAGGGCACTCGGGAACGTGTTGGGAATTGGTCGGAAGGGCCTTCTGGTCCCCTCAGAAATCGCCGTTCTGTACCATTTAGAAGATTTAATAGATTTCATCCGCCTGATGATGACAATGTGTATAGTATGGAACTCCGGGAACTTTTGAGCAGGTAATTAATCAACTGCAAAGGTTTCATCTATCTTGAGAGCTTGCCATATCAGTTGTAAAGGGCTGTCTGTCCTTGTAATTTTAAGGCTAACTAGCTTAATTTTGCAACTCATGTAATTATATGTTTCAGGCGGAGTGTTTCTAATCTTCTTCGAAGTGGTTTCCGTGAAAGTCTAGACCAATTGATTCAATCATATGTGGAAAGGCAAAGTCGTGCACCCATTGATTGGGATTTGCATAGAACTTTGCCAACGTCAACTCCTACTTCACCGGAGCGAGATCAGGAGCAACAAAGAGATGAGCAAACTGAAGATCAAAATGATGCCATCAATAGACCTTCACTTGTGCTGCCGTCTCCACCTGTTCCTCCACCACAGCCACTTTGGCATCAGGACTTGCACCACACTGGCTGGTCTCGACATAGCGTGCACCGTTCAGAAATTGTGAGTAATTTTTCTTCTGAAAAAACATGGAATTAAATTTAGTGCCGAGTGATTTAATATGCATCGAACATTTGATCAAAATTTTATCCTGATTTGGAGCAGGAGTGGGAGATGATTAATGATCTGAGAGCAGATATGGCTAGACTTCAGCAAGGCATGAGCCACATGCAGAGGATGTTGGAGGCCTGCATGGATATGCAGCTGGAGCTTCAGCGTTCTGTCAGGCAGGAAGTCTCTGCAGCTTTGAATAGATCGGCTGGTGAAAAAGGTGATTGAAGTTTCCTGTAGAATATTAACAATGCTCTTGTTTGTTTTGATATGATTTGTTATGTGTATTGTACGCTTGATTAGGGCGTGATTGCTGCATTCTGAATGAGGCATCTTAATATGAATCTTTTTATGGCGGTTGGGTCTTTTATTATTCATGTATTGGTGTATTATCTCTTTGCTGTCTGATAACATGAAGGGTGGAATTGCAGGGTTGGGTATGGAGACATCAGAGGATGGTTTTAAATGGCGTCATGTGAGGAAAGGAACTTGTTGTGTTTGTTGCGATAGCCACATTGATTCTCTTTTGTATAGGTATGCTTGTTGAGACTTGGATCTTTTTTCGTGAATGCCTGAAACACACTCGTAAATACAATACATTTTGTACTAGATTATTTCACTTTTTTTTGTTTTGTGCATTAACAATTGTTTTCCCCCTAAAAATATATTTGCAGATGCGGGCACATGTGCACTTGCTCAAAATGTGCAAACGAATTGGTTAGAGGTGGAGGTAAGTGCCCATTGTGTCGAGCGCCAATTGTTGAGGTGATTCGAGCTTATTCCATTCTTTAAAAAAAGAACAGGTAAATGAAAAGGAGGAAAGAAAAAGAAAAGGAAAAAAAAAAAAAAACCGAAATAGAATGGGTGGTAACATTTAGAGAGCCAATGCTTGGTTCCCTCCCCTGGTAAGGGAAGTTTCTGTGTGATTCTCATCTGTAGAGTGTTGAGTAGTTGCCTCTGTTTTTCTGATTATATAAATACACATTGATGCATTGTATAATTGGAATAACAAATGGCATTGTTTATTCATTCTTGCATAAATAAAATGTTCTTATGCAAAATTCATTATTTTATTTTTCTGTCTAATTTTCCGTGGAGAGATCCATTATCACAAGCCAAAAAAGGAGTGAAAAAAAAAAGAGAATAAACCGAATCCTTGGCTAAAAATGGGTACCAAGATGATTAGTTTTATTGGCAGCAATCTAATCACAGTTTACCCTTTAAAAAAAATATTTGGTGTTGTAATGATCAACTCTCATATTTGTCAGTTATGTAGTTTTAAACCTTAGGATATCGTAAAGGCCTAATGGAGCAGATATTGTATACATGCTTCTTTAGCCATAGAAATTGTAGAGGACATTCTCTTTGTGGTGATGAAATTTGGAATTTAGAGTCCCATGTGGAGTTCCATCTGACATTGCCCTCAGGATGACGGACAAATGAGACAAGGCTTGCTATTGGCCGTATGATAGAGTATAAACATGTTGCTGTGGTCTTCAACGATTGGTTAGAAGGCTCGTTGGACTTATTTCATGAGACATTATACAAAATAGTTTTTTTTTTTTTTTTTTGATATTTAAATCTTGATAAATGACCTATAGAGTGTTTGGTATATTAATTCAAGCCAATTGGTTAACTATCATATGATCGGTTAGTCAATTGGTCGTCAAGAATTGATTAGAAGGCATGTTTGACCTATGTCATGAGAAATTGTACTAAATAGTTTTTTTTTTTAATTTTAATAAATGACTTATAAGGTGTTGATATATTGATTTGAATCAATAATAGTATAAAGTTCTTACACGTTATAGTATAAAACAAAAAGTAGCTATAATATAAAGCTCTCGCATGTTATTAGTATTTGAACTAATTTTTTCAATTCAAATTAGTTTGTCAAATACGTTACTAATTTTATGAAACCTTAGTTTCAATCAAAACTTTTGGTTACTACAGTATAAAGCTTTAACATGTTACACTATTAGGAAAAAGTAAAGTACAACATAAAGCTTTTACATGTTATTCTGGTTTCGACCAAGATTGGTTCAAACTAATAGTTTCAACTAATGTTTCCAAACATCTTAAAGAAAAAAATTATAATATAAGATTTATCAATTATTTATTATGAGATTTATTTAGTCAATACACATGATGCTAGACGCGACTCTTTTTTTTTTTTTTTTAAATCTTTTAAGTGAGTCAAACGATATTCTTTTAAATCTCTACAAACGGTGTATGTCCCTAATTATAAGTAGTTGTGGAAGTATGGCAATTAATATTAAACTTCAAAGGACAATCGCAAATTTGTAA
The DNA here is from genome assembly GCA_946598075.1 of Artocarpus hirsutus. Taxonomy (NCBI): domain Eukaryota; kingdom Viridiplantae; phylum Streptophyta; class Magnoliopsida; order Rosales; family Moraceae; genus Artocarpus; species Artocarpus hirsutus. Next base: position 29,776 of record CAMOHE010043341.1, on the reverse strand, counting down.
ATGACGAATCTTACATGGATTTTTTTTTTGTAGACTCCACCTCCATTGCTTCCTTTTCCTAGTCTCTTTCTTTCTTTATATCTTTGTTTTTTTTTTTTTTTTTAAAGGCCATGATCACGAAGATGCTGACGGGCATTGTCGAACATGACGAGACATGCATAATTTGATATAGGAATTATTTAACGAATTATAGAAGACTCTTGTTACATCTCTTGGGGAACATCTACCGTAGTGTCCGGTTGAGAGGCACTTCCCATAGGTTCAATCCAAAAGTAGAAAGCAAGTACTTTTTTATATTAATTTTCTATCTGCACTTTTTCTTTTCTTTTCTTTTTTAGTGATTTAACAAAGGGGTATTTTGAAAACTAATTTTTTCAAAAAATTTTATTTGATCAATGATTTTTTTTTTGTTTTTAGACATCAAAAAATTTGATTTTTAGACATCAAAACAGTTTTATTTTTTTTTGTTTCCATCTTAGTTAGGTTCTTTTCTTTGATACAATCTTTTTTCTTTTTTTTTTTTTTTTTTAAAATTGAGACAGTTTCGATGTTCAAACAAAACTTTTTTTTTAATAAAAAAAATCATTTACTTAACTTTAAATTTTCTTAAACTTTTTTTTCAAATTTTCCCTTTACCAATTGGGTTTTACTTTAAAAAACCCGCCGATCTCTTTCAAAGAAAAAAAAAAAAAAAACCCCACCGATTCCTCATGTATCGAAGAAAAACCACCGATTAGATCTGCAATTTTGAGCCAAAAAACTTACTTCTTTTGTGTACAAAAAATCTTGGGGGAATTGTTGATGTTTACTCACTGCTCAAATTGGTTGTAACATCAAATTTTATTGTTTGAAAAACTGAAACCAGAATATTAAACAAAATAGAAATTCAAAAAATTTCGCTAGATCTTGAAAACTTGGAAAGGTGTACAACACCGTCTACTTCCACCAAATTGAATGAAGGTGACGCGAACCAAATCAACATCCTGCAATCCAAGCCGAAGTAATCGTTGAAACCCAAGACCACCCAAGTCTGAGCCGATAGGATAGTCTCCAAATCTTCACCGCATCTGTTTTAGCTATTTATGGAAAAGCAACAAATCCTTTTCTTGTCGGAGCTTTCTCTTGGACTTTTGGAGATAGAAAGCATTGTTTTGTTAAATAATCTTTGCCAGATTTATGTTAGTTGAAGAAGAACAAGATCACATACTTCTCTTTATATTTGCTTTTCTTAGAGGGCTTGTTGTTTGGTTAGCCTACGGTCGTATGCATACAAGCATTAGTGCAACTATGAAATTCTTTCTCACTGGATTCAATCTACTGGCCTCAAATTGGACCCTGTGGCTAGTGCCTCCCATTTTTCTTGTATGCTTTATTAGCACAATAATGGGAAAAGAAATATAATAGTATTATTCTATCAAAGCATGATGTCCGTCGTTGATAAAGAAAATAGTTGCCCAGATGCTCTATTCATAGAGTTAAGAGACTCTTTTTTCAAAATAAAAAAAAAAAAAACGAAAGTGTCTCTTATTAAATAATTGAGGAACTATTTGTACAATTTATTTTTCTCAAAAAATAACTATAAGACCAAAATGCACAAAGTCATGATTCAAAATGTAGAGAATTCTTTTGTCTATCATTTTTTGTCGTAGAATTCTCAACACAAAAAAAAAAAAAAAAAGGAAAGGGGTAAAAGTATAAAGAAATAGAAGACGAAAAATTAAACTTTATTGCAAACAACTATGAGCTTCTACATCTTGATTCTGTCACTTTTATATGAAAGTTAGCTCCGATAACCTTTTATTCGTTCCTGCTTTGTGTTTGTGACTGTGCTTCTAGTCTCTCCAACATTACTGAACTGAAAAAGGCACTAGAAATTAGAAAAATTGTGACACCTAAACATTTTTAGTATATTAAAAATGTAATAATTTAAATATTATGTTTAAGCAGAAATATATGTCACAAAGATTATTGCGTAATCTAATTTTTATGATAAAGTCTATAAAAGCAGGAAGGAGATTTTAAAAATCATGTCATAGTTTTGTACAAGAAAGGAAGGATACAAAAATAAGCTGGAAAGCTTAATTGTTGTAATATGTATTGCAACAAATGTTAAGACAAAAACACAGTTTAAGAAAAATACTGTATAATAATATGAAAAATTATACAATATTATAATAATGCAATGTAAGAAAGTACACTGATAAAGTTATGTAGGATAAAAATTACACTGTAAAAGTAATACAATGTAGGAATTAGACTGTTTAAAGTTAAGCAGTACATAATTTGACTTTTTAAAGTTAAAGCGGTATAGGAATACTACTATTTAGAGAACATGAATGAGTAAGGAATGCTATGTAAGCTTATAACAGTATAGAGAATATGCCGGCAATATAAAAAAATACTGTTAGTATAAATTTGAATTGTATAGAGTTAAGCAGTATAGGAATTACGTTATGTGATGGATGTAAATAAGTATGAGATATTGTGAGACCTCATGAATTGTATAAAAAAAATACTAGCAGTATAGAAAAAAATACTATCAGTATAAATTTAGATTGTGTAAAAAGTCTTTGTGGGGCCCACCATAGGACACTAAAATGAAAATATTTGCCACCAAATGTAACACCTAGAAAATTTAATTAGGCATAATTAGTGTTTAGATAGTAAATTAGTATGCCTTAGTGTAAATTTAAACTTAATTTAAGTATTTTATGGTAATTTAAGTTTATCCAATTTTTAATTGTTTCTATATGTTTTTTAAATTTTAAAACAAAATAATTTATCAAATACCCGATATGTTCCAATTACAAAACCATGTGTTGGGGACATGGTTTTGCTTTGCAAAACCACTTCTTCCCTTCTATTTATCTCCCTCTCTTGCTCTCATTCTTCCTTACTCTCTCAGACTCTCTTCCTCTCTCTTTTCCCTCTCTCCCACGCTGCCCTCTCTCTTTCTCTTCCTCTTTTTATTTTGATTTCAAAATTTTGAGTTCAAACTTCAAATCTTAGCTGGATTGGGAGTTTAGGAGCGCGATTGGACTTCCACAAAACTGTTTTAAAGCTTCGATTCGAGGTCAATTTTCTTGTTTTTCAAATTTCAAACTTTTGTTCTAAATTTTTCAATTTCCTTAAAATGTTGTAATCCAAGTTTCTTGAGCTTAAGAAACCCTTAATCTAAGTTAGTAGAACTCAAATCATCTATATTCTAGGCTTGATTGAGTAAGATTTGGATTAAACCAAGTTTTTCTCCTTTTTCTTCATTTATCAAATTTCTTGGAAATTTCTATGAAAATCTTGTTTAAAGTTGTTTAAATGTGTTCTATTATGTTTATTTATCATTTATGATCATTATATATGCTCTTGGACTTAAAAAACAGGTTTAGAATTAATTTTTGGGCTTGGGGAGGCCAAGAATCGAAGTCTTGGACCTCCCACGTTTTTCTAGTTCTGCAGGCCGGATTCATTGGTTTGGCAGGCTAGATTCATCTGGTCGGTAGGCTGAACCTGGGCCAGTTCAGCAGGTCGATAGGCCGAATTGTGGAGTCCGACAGGCCGATCAGACCTCGTGAAAAATGATTCTTTTCGCCCGTTTTTCATCATTTAAAACCTAGATCAAGATTTTAATCTTATGAAATGATTTTGTGAACTTTAAAGGCATACTAAGACACCATGAAATAGCTAGGGATGTAGAATACCTTAAGCTAGATATTGATAAACTTAGTTTCTATTTAAGGTTATTCGTGGTTTTGTGGAGCTAACGTAAAACGGATTGGGACTGCGATATTGAACGTTGGTACGGGATATCGAGGTAGGACTTCTATCCTTTATCCTGTAGTAACCATGTTTTTAAAGGGTTTTGGACATAAGGCATTTCCTTTTAAAAGTTTCAAGAAATGAAGTTGATTACTTATTTTCATTATTGGCTAAATAATGAATGATCATAATGAACATCATGAGAATATCCAATAAATAAGACATGATAATGATATGACACCGGACATGTTGGTTAGTACCATTCGCAATGATAAGATAGAGTATGATGCCATGTACAAAAATCGGGTCGTGGGGAGCGCGATCTTAGGGGTAGCTCCTGAAACCCAACTGGGCTATTTCGGTGATGATTCATATGGCTTTGCCGAAACAATAATAATGAGACTGTCTATGGATGAATAAATGATTAATTGATATGAATAAATTTAACGAGCTTCAATTAGTTATTCGTTTATTTATTTATCTTGTTTGACAGCTTTTGTTTAAAAAAATGAATTACATGTTTAAAATCTAATGCTTTCAAAAGCTTAGTCCTATTGAGCCCTTCTCTCATATTTTTCTTGTTTTAAAACCTTTTCCCCTCCTCTAGATAGAATCTAGCTTAAGGAGGACTAAAGAATCGAGAAGAAACTATAGGATTAGGACATCACTATTTAGGGTATTTATATAAGCAAGGCATGTAATATTTTAATTTATTTTCCTTTTATTTGGACTGTGGCTATGTATTTAATAATGTTGATACTGTGTGTGCACACTAATGTAAGTCTGGTGGGGCCCAATGGTATTTGTTTATCTAATATTTAATTCACTTGCATGCTTTCATATTTTTACAAATATCTTAAAGAGTTTTAAATATCCTACATTCTTATAATTAACTTAATAACTTTTAAAATGTCAGTTTTTATTAAAAATTTAATTTATTTAACCTAAGTAATCCGCCACATCATCTCCTAGATTTCGAGGCATGACACCAAACCCCCTTGGGTGGCTCAATTACACATTGCCAAGTTAAGCAAACTTTTTACCACAAATAATGGCAAGTGATGACTAATAAGGTGAGTCATCAAAAGCTTATAAAAATCAAGTTTTATTCACTTATGTAAGGAACCAAAAGTGTTCCATTTCCTTCCTCCAAAAACTGTTCCTCCCTAGGCATTTTCTCTCAAGATTTTGATGAAATTCAAGCCTTCAAATCATGTTTGAAGGAAGTTAAGTGTTGAAGATCAAGGATAAGCAATGGTGGAGGTAAAAGTTTAAGCTTTTTCTTAGAGATTTTGATATTTCTCTTGAACTTTGGATGGGGTTTTCATGGGTTGTGTTATGAATTGATGTCAAGGACACTTTGGAAAGTTTTATTCCCTGTGAAAAATGGATGTTTTGGTATAAAATGATTGTCTTTGGTTTCGGGGCAAAAATATAAAGATTTTTGTGTTTCGAGCCCAAATCGTAAAATTGTATGAAACTGGGTTTTCACCAAAGAACATTAGGTTCCTACATTTCTATGGATAGTGAGTAACCACAGGGTTTATGATTTTAAAGATTAAGAGTTTAATCAAGTAAAGAATGAAAGAAAAACGTTAAGGGTAAAAATGTCAAGATTTTTGCATTATGGGTCAAAACTATACAGATTTAATTGAAAGGAAAGCTGTTGTTTTTGTTTTTTGTAATATTATGAGACATAAAGAAATGCAAGTTATGTTTTAAAATGGGTTTTGAAAGTTTTTTAAGACCTGTCAAGGGTAAAATGGTTATTTTACAAAAAAGGCCAAAACGGACCCGAAACGCCTGATGTTAAAAAACCCCCTTTAGTAGGAATTTTTTCATAACATGTAAGAAATGAGAGGGAAAGTTGGGCAAAAAGTTTAGCAAGCTACGAAGTTGACGAAAAACCTGATAAGGGTAAAATTGTCATTTTTTAGAAAACGACTAAAATAGTCGAACACTTTAAATGAGCAAATTGATTATAGACAAAAAAATGTTTTGTATCTTGTTATGTATATAAACTATCAAGTAAGATGGGAGATTTAACTAAGGGATGTTTAAGTTAAGTAAAGAAAAAGGTAACCTGATAAGTTACATAGTTAAGTAAAGAATGATAACCCAATGGGTTACGGAGTTAAGTAAAGGGAACGGTAAGGTAGAAGAAGGGTAAACCAATAGGATAAAAAGTAAAAGAAAGTAAATTGATAGCATACAAGTTAAGTAAAAAGGAATGAACGATTAATGATTAAGTTATGTTATTAATCGAGTAGATTGATAATATGGAAAGTTAGCTAATAAGTCGAGTGTAGTTTGATCAGGACATAGAAGCCGACTAATAAAAGGAAAAAGAATGAGATGGGAATGCTAGAGCAAGGACTATGTAAGTTTAAACCTCACCTACAGCATGAAGTAAATGATTTTCAAATGTTTATATATATGTTTGCAATTATTATGTAAGTTGTTTTTAAAGTATATTTGCATTTGTTATGCAAAAGGTTTTAAAGTTAGAATCAAGATTTGTAATGTACTTGCAATTATTGTGTTTAAAGCATGATTGCATTTAATATGCATAACGTTTAAATGATTAAGTAAATGTTTACAATGTATTTGCAATTATTATTCTTAAAGTATGTTTGTATATGAAATGCACAATGTTTTAAAGAGTACAAGTTATGATTTGCAGATGTGTTTGCATACGATATGTTAGCATTTGATATGCTTACTAAAGTTAAAAAAAAGGTAAAATAAAGATAAAAGAAAGTGTCGTACCAGCCTCCTTGACGTGAGGTATATAAGTAAAGTTAAAGTTATGACCTCGGTGTTCGATGGTCTCAAGTCTTCCATAAGGAAAGCATCATGTTTATGATCTCATGATTAATGATGTTGGTACAAACACTAAAGTTTATAAGATAAGAAAAGTTAAGGAACAAAGATAAAAAGTTAAAGTAAGAAATGAATATTTATAGGATGTTCATAGCTGAAAGTTCATAATTAAGCATAAATAGAAACATGCATTTTAATTTTACTTGTATTCCTTGTTATGAATATTTATATTTTATGAAAAACATTTTGAGAAATGTTTTGTGTTAAATGTTTATGGAAAACATTTTCATGTTTACAAGAAAAGGCTTATAAAGGATGTTTTAAAAAAAAAAAATGTTTAGGAAAAGCTTTATGAAAAATGTTTTAAGAGAAAGGTTTTTATAAGAAAAGCTTATAAAGCATGTATTCATGATTTGTAAGATTATGTTTGAACTTATTGAGCGAAAGCTTATTAAAAGTTCCTTCATGTTATAGGTAGTCCTATGGGTGACTAGTAGGACCTGTTTGAAGAGCTTGGTGCTACGGATGACAGATGCGAATATTTGGGCATGGATACTACTATAGTATATTTTTGCTACTCAAAAAAAATGTTTTCCTACTCTTTGATATAGTGTTTTCAAAGTTTTAAGAAAATCAAAGTTTTAAGATATATTTTACAAAATATTTTTTATAATTATAAAGTTAGGTTTTAAGCTACGATTCAATTAATATCTCTTATAAGTTTTAAGAAATGAATTGAAATGGTTTTAAAGTCAAATGTTAAGTGATGTCTCAACTTAAGTTGCAACAGAAGACGCAACAGCTTTTAAGTAAGTTTTAAAGTATGTTAAAAGGAAAGGAAAAGAAGAAAAGAAAAGAAAAAAAAATTATTCAGTATTTTTTTTTACTAAATAAGTAATATTAATATTTAAGAAATGATGTTTAAAAAGTTAACTGACTGCTCAAAAAGACAGGGTGTCACAAAAATGTTATCAGCTTTATATATGTATGTATTTATATACTAGGCACGTGCTTCATAAGTTGAATTTCTGTTACCAAAAAAATAAAATATTAAATGACGATGGAAAAAAATTAGTAACATGATACTTATCAATACAAAAAAAAAAAGAAAAGAAAAAAAATCTCGAATATTTTTACAATTGAGAATACACAGAGACACACACACACACACACACACATATATATATATGTATATGTATATTTTCTATTTGTGATCACTTTAACAATTCTCTTTGCTTCCTATCCCTAAACCACTGAAGACCAGAATTTAAGGTCTAGACGTATTATACACTTCCTTTCTCTTAATATTTCAATATTTTCATAATACACAAGAACTACAAATTAATGATTATTATTCTTAAATTGTGATTATTTTAACATACCAATTGAAGATAAAAAATAAAAATCAGATTTCAGGAAGTTATCGTCAATAGGCCAACCTTTAAAACCTTTAGACGTAAATAGTCTTTTTATCAAAATGTAGTAAATGATAACACCTAATTATTTTCTTTTTTCTCCTTATCTCTCCATAATTTATCCTCTTTGTTTGTTTAATTTTTTATGACAATTTTCTCATCTAAAATTTAAGCTTAATTTCAAATTATCCACAAATTTTTGTTGATGAAATTTATTACCCGTACAATCAAAATGCTTTTACTATAAAACAAGTATAAAGGAACTCAAAGGTAAAAAAAAAAAAAAAAAAGAATAAAACAACCTAATGGAAAACAAGTATAAAACAAACAAAAAATTACACCACTTTTCCATTCGATCAAACAAGCGTAAACATTTGTGAAAATCAAATCGGCCAAACCCAACTTTTATCCTAGGCAACACTCTTTGGGTACGTTTGACACGTTTGATTGGATTGGATTACGGAGTTAGGATTGAATTAGATTGGATTAGATTAGATTAGATTGGATTGAATTGGACTATGTGGAATCCTATCATGTGTTTGGTGTACATCATATTAGACTAAGTTAAACATCATAAATTAAAAAAAAACAATTGTTTATTAAAAAGAAGTGCTTTTTTATTAATCTCATTGGATGTCATCTCACTTCACCATTTTTTTTTCTACACTGACTTCTTCGTCAATCAAATCTCAATGCTGCTCAATGCTTGACATAATTGAATAAACAAATCTTCGTCAAATCTCAGTAAAGCTCTTGTTGGGAACTTACCAAATTTGAAACCTAGGGAGCTATTCAAAGCCTTGTTGCAAATCAGAAGGACTCTTCTCAACACCACCCTTCCACGCCATTGAAGTCCACCTCCAGAAGCTCGAGTTCCAAGAAAACTTTGGCAGCGGTAGCTGAAGTGAAAGATGCGTTGCCATTTCTGTTGCCGTAGCCTTCGTCCTCAGTCTCGTCGATTTTGGTGTCGTTGTTGGGGTTGAACCGAATAAAGACGAGATCGGGACTGTTATTGTTGGAGAGCTTCTTTAGATTCAGGGGAGATAAAAGGCACTGTGGTGCTCGAGGCTAGTAATTTGTCCAGGCCTAGCGATGGCAGTAGTAGCAGCGGTTTGAGTGTTAGGAAGAAGGAGGAGGTGCGGCAATGAGTCATAGTAGAAAGGGCCTGTTGCTGCAACCGCAGTGGGGTGAGCCACGTTGCTGGCGACCAACGCCGGTGAGGTGAGCTGCGAGTGATGATGGTGGGGAGAGGAATCTCTGGTGATGGGTGGTACAGATGCTTGAGGATTGGTTGTGGTGGGGTGTATGGTTGAATGGGTAATTGATAGAAACAGTACAATTTATTTTCAAAACAAAAGAATTGCAATCTTGACTAATCCCATATTTTTGTTAAGGATTATTAATCCCATGTATGTGGAATTATTTTGGACTGTTGGGATAAGTTATCCGGTCCATACCTAATCTAGAATAAGCACCAAACGTGGGACTAGAATTATTTACCCTATTTCCCAATCCCAATCCTGAGTAAAAAATAAGGCCTTTGAGAACATAATGATAAAAAGAGACGAAAATATGAAAGTCATACAAAAATGACCTAACGGCAAGAACAAAGAATGAAAAAGACAAAAAAAAAAAAAAGAGAGAAAAGATTGAGGCAAACACACAATAAGGAGCAGAATGAAAAGCAACAAGTGAATTGAAAACACACTTCCCGAGTCATCAATCCAGCCTTCTATATACATATATAAAGGGCGTCTACGGTCTTTATTTCTAGACCGTCCAGACAATATAACATTTTTTGATAGGATAATAACAATGTTATAGTAAATATAATATCCAATGTTGTTGTATATTTTGTTCTAAAAGAGGACATGCCATGTGGAAGATTTAAAATAGCTTTGCTTTTTGTAAGAAACATTGCGACTCCTTTCAGGAATCATAATTTTGAACGAAAAATTCAGTCCAAACACAAATTGGTGTTTGACAATGTTAAAAGAAAAAATAATTCGAACAATTAGTCCGAATTGAAATATCAATTTAAACTCATTTATTATAATAAAAACCATTCACAAACTAAATGGTTTATGTTTAGACTGAATTTTTTGAACAAAACTTTAGTTTCTAAGTGAGTCGTAATGTTTCTAAAAAAAAAAAAGCATGGCTATCTCAAATCTTTCATGCCTTCTGTTTAATTTAGTGTTTCCACATTAAGGATATGATATATCCTCTTTTAGAACAAAATAGACGATAACATTAGATGATCAATGCTTGACGTTATATTTAATATAGTACATTGTTATCATTCTATCAAGAAATATTTTGTTGTCTAGATTGTAACATTTTTTTTAAACTCAAAAATTTATATGATTATAGTAGTAGATTTAATTTTGTGATTAAAGCAAAAATAATCTCATAAATTGTTAAAGAAATATTATTCTCAAATCTATTTGAAAGAAATTTGTAAAATATAGAAAAGTTTCATCATTATTTTAAAGTATTGGGTGAAAATTTGAATTTTGATAAAATAGAATGGCTATATTCATAATTACATTTTTTTGTACTTATACAATAATCTGATGTAAAATGGATTCAGTACACCCTTGGTGTCCATTATTTTGACCATTGATATAAATTTATGGACCACACTTCATCATAGGTTACGTACAATTTGCGAATTTGACTGCTGAATGAAGTCATAAAAATAATAAAAAAAAGTTATTTATATTTTTAAACCTTATATTTTAAATTATTAAAATACAATATTTTTAGTTTTTAATTGTAGACGGTGGATCTACAATTAAAATACTAAAATTTCAAATTAAGTTATTGGAAACTTATGCCTTCAAATCACCGTTAAATAGACCTGTTCACTCGAATATGTGCACAAGATTAAGATAAAATAAACAAGACAATGCTGAAATAAGAGAACATGCAAGATTTATAGTGGTTCACTCTGTTAATAAAGAGCTACGTCCACTGTAATTCACTATGAACACTCAGTACAGATTACAAGGAAAAAATGAGTGTGTAAATTGCCAGAGTTTCAGTATCTACTTTTTTCTGTGTCCCCAACAAAGCTACCTTCTCCTTATATATAGAGTATGAGATGGAATCATGGCCGTCAACTGTCAAACTGAGTGGGGTAGTGCCTTGTAAGTAACTATAATAGTGGGACACGTGTCGGTTGATGATTCGCTGTACAAATCACGTCTTCCTCACGTTTCAGTCAAACACTTGATGTGTCTTAACCGTCAGAACGTGCTATTAACTGTCGAATCGATACGATCAATCTGGACGAACAATGGCCTTAAAGAGCGCGGATCATATTTGGATGAAAAGTTTTCAAAATAAGTAATCGATTCCAACGAACCAAACGAATAGTCGATTCAAATGAGCTGATTTCGTTCAATCTGTTTAATCATCATTATTGGGCCGCCAGGGTCCATGAGCAATTTAAGCCGCTCTGAATTGTACCATAACATTAATCTTATTAAATATATACCTTTATATTAAATTTAATACACCCCTCTATATTTTTGATGGTAAACCATCTATTTTGACATTTAAAATACCTAAAAAAAGGCTTAAATAGAAAATAAAATAGACAACTAAAAAAAATTTTAAACTTAAACAAACCCTACTCCCTTTAAAAAACAATAACAAAAAACCTCTATTAAACTTGAACTAAATACCTTTGCAAGATACGGAGAAATGGAGATTTACATCACTGTAACGAGTTGAAGGGGAGGGGGTGCTATTGAAATCTCGACGGGGAAGGAGCGTCGTTGTTGTTTCAATTTGAATTGTGGGATCTAAAGATGGCATATAATAAATGAGATTGATGGTTTGGAGTATGGGTTCAGAAAATGGTTGAAGCAAACGCACATGGTGGGTGCTGGTTTATGTTTGTGACCAAGCAGCAATTTAAGATTTTGCTTCCGATAATAACCCAAATCCAAAGAGCCATTTTTTTCTCTCTCTTTCTCTCTCTCTTTTTTTTTTTTTTGCTCATGACCAAAATCCAAACAGCCGATTAAGATACCCACATTCAAAACCCATGAACAAGCCTCACAAAGACACAATAAAAAAGTGGAGGCAAAGGAAACCAAGTGAGTTAAATAGGTAATGACTTAGTTCTAAACATCTAGCTCTCTTATTTTTTCAGAAATAAAGAGAATAGATAAGTTGTGTCGAGTTAATTTCTTCCAAAAAAGAAATTGCCAAGAAACATAGGAGAGGGGCAGGGGTGATCGTTGTGAGATGCATCTCAAACATCTCGACGGAGAGGGCCAATTGCCGCAAACATCTTGGCCGGGGTGAGATTGCGAAGAACAGGGCAGTGCTTGGCTCGCCTTGGGGGTGGGTCGCCTAGGCTTGTCGTAAAGAGCGGGGACTACCTAGGTTCGCCGCTAGGAGAGGGGGGCAAGGCGGTGGTGCATCAGGGGGCGAGGGTGCCACGACGGTAATACTCAATCGGGCAAATGGGAACGGCGTTGGGTGGAGATGGTAGTATGGGTTGGGACTTATAATTTGAGATTTTTTTTTGTTTTTTGGTTTATGGGTTGTTTTTGGTTTTTTTTTTCTTCTACTTTTTCTTATGGATAGTTTTGTCATTTCAAAGGTCAATGAATTTTAATCAAATAAGGTATAAATTTATATATTAAATATAATATGAAGGCATATATTTAATGAAATCAGAAATCAAAGGTATGGTTTCTGAATAAATCTAAAATACAAGGTATAAAAATATAAATAGCTCTAAAAAAATTTACCATTTGTTTTGGTTATGGTGTTTGAGATATTTTTGCATTTTGTAGAAATTGATTTGGATTAATTAATGGAAACAAATTAAAAGGACAAGATATTTATGTCCCAAACAAAAGCTCAAGGTGAAGAATGTTAGGATAGATACCTTTAAAACATATGATATTTTATAAAACACATATTTACAAATAAAAAAAGTGATTTTGTATTATATTTTTTGTGCATGTATTTTAAATACTTATAAATATTATCAAAATTCCTTAGTGATCTATTTGACATTACATATTGTATATAAGTATTATATACAAGAGGATAGTATTTAAGGATGATTATTAGAATGATCAGTAATATGTAATTAATTATTAAAATCTATTATTCAATTAAAATATAGAATCTTAAATTGAGACATTACTACTGAAGAATATTTCCATTGAGTATGGAACGGTCATATCTGAACCGTTAATGTAGTAAGTCATTAAATAAGTACACTATACATGGTTAAATTATGTAGGATGGGTCATGATGCGATATAAACAGCTAAATAATTTTTGTTAGAATACTCCTATTTATGAAATTATGTCTTTTGATTTACTCAGTTTAGATTTGAGTATCTAATCTTATCCTATATATTTTGAAGACATGGTGCAATAAGAAGCCGAGAATATTAATATTACAAGTTAGAATTCATACTTTCTGTAACAGGAAGCAAATAAATAATTCTCAAGTATCGATTCTAGTTTTGAATAATATGAGCGCTCAATTCATGATTAAGTTCATGAATTTATTATTCATTGAAAAATCAATGACACTCAAGAATAAAAAAGTAATTAGAGAGGTTAACAGATTTTACATATTTAATTATGAATTATTTATGGAGAATCAATTTATATGCAACGATTTCAACATGGACGACTCTAGAATATGTGTTATTTATAATTTCAAGACTATAATTTTAAGTTTTTAGTAGACTAACATTGAAATTAATAAAAGAGTAGTATATTACTTAAAAGTTTGATTAATATATTAGTTTTATAGGAGCTTGAAATTATGAGCCTATTACTTCTCCACCATTCTTGTAAATATTGTTTGGACAAATAGAATTATTATTTTATGAATTAATTTAGAATTACAGAGTTCTAAATTTAATATCACTCAAAATAAAATAATTATGAATTAATTCATAATTATTTTATAATGAGATTATTTAATATATATTAATTTTGGAAGAGACATAGTGGGACCCACCAATTGAGTGTGACGTGTAATTGCATAGGGAAAGTTACCTCATGGTGTCCAAGACCTATTTACCAAGTTTTCTATTTTAGAAGTTTCTAATTTTAATAAATATGATTTAAAAGGCGTTTGAGAAAGTAGTTTAAACCATTAATTTGAATTTGAAAACTATAATATATGATTTACACTATAGCTTTTTTACTCTAGAATATGAGAGCTTTCACTATTCATAGTTCAAACTAATGGTTTGAACCATTTTTTCAAACACCCATTTATCAAAATGCAAAATTTATATTATGGAAACAAATTAGATTGGGAAACAAGTATAATTTTTCTCTCTTGTTGTTCCTCATTTTTGCCACATGCAGATTGAGTATTTGTGTGTGTGGCGTGTAACATAGATTAGGAAAGAGAAAATTATCTCTTTTATTTTAATTAAATATGTCATATTTAAAATTAAAATGAAGGAAGTTTTTAGAATTAATTAGGTCTCTGATTTTTTACAAATAGAGGTCTCTTCTGTTCATTCTACGCAATAGAGGCCTTTTTCTATTTATTCTACACAAATTGTGAGTCTTGATTTGACTGTAAAACCTTTGTCAAGTTCCTTAGTCATAGGTGCGTACAGAGAGTGAGAGAAGACGTGTTCTTTATTTTTAGTCCTACTTTGTTTATGAGTGAAAATTAGTGGGAGTGAAAAGTGAGTGAGTAATCATGTAGTAGACCCTAATTCCATTTACGCCCACACGTTCGTACGATCACTATTGAGGACTAGGCGAGTAAGACAATGATGTCAAATAGAAAATAATTCCTACAGACGATCTCTGATTTAATCATTTCATCTACGTATAATTATATATATATATATTAAGCATTAAATTAATATATTTTATTTGATATGAATGTTGCCAACTTGTGACAAGACCCAATAGTAATATATGACTCCAAGATCGTTTCTAGAACAAGTTTGGATGGTGGGAACTACGACCTGTTGCTTATAATAAAGCAAGCACCTAGGTATAGTCGTAGACACCACAAACGATGGTGGAATTCCACTTGATAAGTCAATAGAACATAGCAAGACTCAATCTTGATCAGTTCTTAGTTGTTCTTGAAGAACTCAAGAGAATACTCTTAATATTGAATAAACGACTAATCTGACTTTTTATTGATAGTGAATGCCTTTACATAGGCTGAAAACCAAACAATAAAACATGCCCAATTATAGTTATGAAGGGCATGGTAGTAATTTGACTCAAAACTAATCCTAACCACCTAATAAAGATATTCAGCTACCTTATTGACCAAGTCAATGGATGAATTTTACCCTTAAATAACAAATTAACCAACTAACTTTTCCCAAAATATATCCTAAGATTGAGTCTTTTGTGCTGAATTTTAACTGAGTCAAATCAGCTTATAAACCTCATTACAAAGGATTAAAAAAAAAGATTTATTTAAGTTCCTAATAAAACAAGAAAACCCTAATTTGACAATTTTCAAGAAGTTGGAATCAACTCTTCACTTTCTTTCAAGATTCTTCAAGATTTGATCTTCAAGCTTTAAGAAACTCTAAGATTCTTGTTCTTTGTGTTGAGAAATATGCTATATTCATGGCTGGTCCACTTCGTGTGTCACTTGAATAACTTGGCCCATTCTTGATTCACCATTAATAGTGAATGTGTTTGCAGCTTCTTTGTGAATAGCTTAAATCAGCCCATTAAGTGCTTTTGTGAATTTTTTAGCTCGAGACCTCATAATTGAACCAACTGGAACTGTAACTGGATCTTGTGTCCATTGTGCAGCTGTGTCTCCATCATTCCCCTCATCTTGAGAAGGATTTGTCCTACAATCAATACCTGCATCAAAAGGACTTGATCAGAAACATCAAAAGTAACACTAACAGTATATTCACTTGGCAAATCCAACTTATAGGCATTGTCATTGATCCGCTCAAGGATTTGAAAAGGTCCATCTCCAAAAGGAAGCATTTTGGATTTCCTTTGTGATGGAAACCGTTCTTGCTTCATGAGCCCGTGTGCAGTTCCAGTATTGTTAGTACTAAAGAAAGACGAGTCTTGGAGGATGTGCATAGACTGTCGAGCAATCAACAACATAACAGTTAAGTATCACCATCCTATCCCTCGTTTAGATTATATGTTAGATGAATTTCATGGATCTAGCATCTTTTCTAAAATTAATCTGAAAAGTGGTTATCATCATATTAGAATAAAAGAGGGAGATGAGTGGAAAACAACGTTTAAAACAAAGCATGGTTTATATGAGTGGTTAGTTATACCTTTTGGATTGGCTAATGCACCTAGTACTTTCATGAGATTAATGAATTATGTTTTGCATGCTTTTATTGGAAAATTCGGTGTTGTCTCCTTTGATGATATCTTGATTTATAGCAAAAACTTATATGATCATCATAGCATTTACAATCTATTTTGGGTGTTCTTAGAAAGGAAAAGTTATTTGCTAACCTTAAAAAGTGTACCTTTTGCACCGATAAGCTTGTGTTTTTAGTTTTTGTGGTGAGTGCTCAAGGTATACAAGTGGATGAAGAAAAGATACGTGCTATCCAGGAGTGGCTGAGCCCAACAAGTGTAGGTAATGTTCAAAGTTTTCATGGTCTTGCTAGTTTCTAAAGGAGGTTTGTCAAAGACTTCAGCACTTTAATTGCTCCATTGACTGAAGTAATCAAGAAGAACGTTGGATTCAAGTGGGGTGAAGAATAAAAGGTGGCATTTTAGCTTCTAAAAGACAATATCTAAAACTTTTGAGATTGAGTGTGATGCTTTAGGAATAGGTATTGGAGCCATACTTACTCAAGAGGGGCATCCATTCGCTTATTTTAGTGAAAAACTAAATGGTGCAGTCTTGAACTATCCAACTTGGGACAAAGAGTTGTACACTCAAACTTGAGCTTTGGAAATGTGGCAGCACTATCTATGGCCTAAGGAGTTTGTGATTCACACGGATCATTAGTCCTTAAAACACTTGAAAGGCCAAGACAAGCTAAACAAGAGACATGCACGATGGCTGGAATTTTCCTTGTGTCATTCAATACAAGTAAGGTAAGACCAATATCGTTGCAGATGCACTTTATTGCAAGTATGCATTGATTTCTACTCTTGATGCTAAATTACTTGGTTTTAACATATTAAGGAGTTGTATGCTTTAGACCATGATTTTAGAGAGAGTTATGTATCTTGTGAGAGAACAACGTTTGGAAAGTTCTTTAGGCATGACGGTCACTTGTTTTGAGAGAATAGGTTGTGCATTCCAAATTGTTCTTTGAGGGATCTATTAGTGAGAGAGTCACAACGAGGAGGATTGATGGCATATTTAGAGTAGCTAAAACCCTAGCTATTTTACAAGAACACTTCTTTTAGCCACACATGAAAACTGATGTTGAGAGAGTTTGTGGTAGATATATGGCATGTAGGCAAGCTAAATCTTGGGTACATAGCCATGGATTGTACACGCCATTACCTATCCCTAAGGCACCTTGGATTGATATTTTGATGGACTTTGTGTTAGGGCTTCCTAGGTCTAGGCATGGGTTAGATTCCATTTTTGTGGTTGTAGATTGTTTCTCTAAGATGGCACACTTTATCCCTTGTCATAAAACTAATAATGCTTCGTTAGTTGCTGATTTGTTCTTTAGAGAGATTGTTCGATTACATGGTATGCCTAGGACTATAATTTCTGATAGAGATCTTAGTTTTTGAGTTATTTCTAGAAGATTTTGTAAGGTAAGTTAGGAATTAAGTTATTGTTCTCTACTACTTGTCATCCATAAACTGATGGTCAAATAGAAGTAGTGAATAGGACTTTAAATATGTTGTTAAGGGCTATCATTAAGAAGAACATTAAGACATGAGGAGAGTGTCTACCACATGTTGAGTTTGCTTATAACCGATCTGTTCATGCTGCTACTAATTTTCATTGTTTGAGATTGTTTATGATTTTAATCCTTTAACCCCTTTGGATTTATCACCATTGCCTGTGTCTGAGCATGTGAATTTAGATGGACAAAAGAAAGATGAATTTGTTAAGTAGATTCATGAGAAAGTAAGGCTCAACATTGAGAGGCGAACATAACAATATGCAGCTCAAGCTAACAAGAACAGGCGGCCATTAGTGTTTGAACCAGGAGATAAAGTTATCCATTTGCGCACTTAATCTTGCCAAGTTCATTGTTCCGCTCAGCAATGTGTGAGGGTAGCACTTCTTTTGTGACTAAATCTCATTCTAGCTATGTAAAAGATTCTCTGAACATGCGATATTCTCTTGGCTTCTAGTTCTTCATAATCACTAGACAAGATATGAAATGAAGCTTCTAGTCTTTGTTTCTTGGTCTTCTTCATGCAGAGTGATTTTCTAATAGCGAAAACTTCGTTCTATAGGACTTATGTATTTTGCAATATAATCTTGATGTAGGAAACTGTTAGAAAAATTGTACGCAACAGAATTTTAAAAATTTTATATTAGAGTATTTTCTAAAACATAAGTTTGACACGCTATATGTATAAATTAACTAGATCTTACTAATCTTGTAAATCCCAAAAAGCTTCCTCAATCAATGAAGAAAAGTAACATTACAGAAAGACCTCAACTAACTGGCCTTCTTTGCTATTCTCTATCCGCGATCGGAGTAAGTGTGGGCTCACACGTATAGCTCTTCCACCAGACGACTCTCCTTCCAATCAATTGAGAGAACCCAAAGCTAGTGTTCGTGATTTGTGAACAAGAGCTCTTAGGGAGTTTTCAGAATCTCACCAACAAAGTTTCACTCTTAATCTCTCAATTAATCTAAATAGTAATGAGACTTATTCCCTTTTTATAGAGGTTAGGCCTAGGAGTCAGTCCTTATCAGATAATGCCTCAAAATTCAAATTAGAATTAAATTTGGATCAATATTTGATGAAATCTGCATGAAAATGCATGATCTTTTTATCATGCGGTCGGCATACCAAACTTGCCCCATCGGCAAGCCGAACTTGAGGATTGGCATGCCGAACCTACAATAAAAATCCCAGCAAATTTTTTATTCTCCACTCGAGATTCTATATGATAAAGTTTCAGTTTTAATTCAAATAATCTAACAGAGAAGTATCTAATTAAAACAACTTTATTTAGATAACATCTAGGAAAATAAATCAATTCCTGATAATTCAACAAGTTTATCTTGAATTAATTCTAAATTAATCCAACTGATAAATAGACATGAATTATCTGATCCCGATAATTAAACAAGTTTATCTTGAATTAATTTTATCACAAAATTAATTTAACCAATAAACAAACACAAATTATCTGATTTTACCAAATTTCGTCCAATTTGATAAATCTGACGTAAGTCACCAATTATTGAAAAAGCACGTCGTATCATTAAGGGATTTTTGTGAGCTAGCAAAAGGGACCTGATGGACCTATATAGTTCAAGCTTCCGATAATTATGAAACTCAATATCCTAGATATGCATTTCATAATTATTAACTCCAATGCTACTCAACTAAAAGCTCGAAACTACACTCTCGAACTATATAGAATTACGAAGCCCGTATAGCTAAGTCTCCATGCCATATCATAATGTATCATATCCCCATAGGATTATCCATAATCGGCTTAAGGACAAGTTCTATCTTACCTTCTCGATTATTTTTATCTTACGTTCCATTATCTCACTATTGAAAAACTTACCATCCAAAGATGGTATACCATTCGGTTACACCTATATATCCAAATGGTTGAGCGCTTTATTTTTTCAATTACAGGATAACGCATATAAGAGGATATCACTACTTCTAAAGAAGAGCTATAGATTCTATATCTAAGAATAATAGGTCTATGCTATCAAAAGTCATGCCTCCAACGTATCGGTATGTGTACTACTATTAAAACATGGGTGTCACCCTTTGGTACATCAAAAGACATAAGTCAAGACAATAGGCCCACTATTCATCTCAGGATTAAGATATAATACAAATGATTATCTAAAGTGAATCGATTTGCTAAGACAGAATTATTAATCCAAATCAATTCACTTTTTGTCATCCAACACATCGTCACTTATGACAACGTGCTAATGTTTCTATTTATAGAGTCCACCTCCGATAGCTAAGACAAACCATCTTCTAATAGGGATATAGACAATATAATAATCTTTGCATGAATAAAGCACTCAACTTGATTCCCTCGATTGCGGATCTTATGATTTAGACCATCACCTTAAGAATCGTCTCTTGCTTATAATCTGTCCATCATATGCCCAATTTTTAAAGATTTAGACCAATAGCCTCAAACTTTTGTTTGCTTAACATACATTCAACAAATATGAACGTAAAGAAGACAAGATTTTGTATATAAATAATGAATGAATTCTTTATTGATAAAAATATCTCTAAAAACATATTACGTTTTTACTCCTTAGGGCATACATGTCTAACAATCTCCCACTTGCACTAAGTGAGTAAATGTGACATGTCACGCATCCCCATGGCCCCGATAGGCCATAATGCCCTCTGACATGATCAAACATATTTCCACATTTTTCATTGTAACATATTTGCCTTTAAGGAAGTCCTTTATCACATGATACTTTCGATCAATATGCTTACTCTTCTTGTGAAATCTTGGTTTCTTAGCATTAGCTACCACTGTACTGTTATCACAGTACAATGATACCGCCTTATCCATACCAGGAACTACCTCAAGATCATCAAGAAACTTGTAGAGCCACATTGCTTTTTTCGAAGCATCACTAGCTGCCACATACTTGGCCTCCATTGTTGAATCCAAACTACAATCTTACTTCACACTTCTCCAACTGATGGCACCACTGGCTAGAGTAAACACAAACCATGAAGTCGATCTCCTAGAATCCAGACAGCATTGAAAATCTAAATCAGTATATCCTAGAGGAGTTAAGTCCTCGCCCGAACATCCAAGCATATGCCCTTGAGTCATTCTCAAGTACTTGAAAATATGCTTTACCACATCCTAGTGGTTCAGCCCCGGATCTACCTGAAATCGACTTACAATCTTCACCGCATAACAAATATCCTATCGTGTGTAAAAGATGACATACATGAGACTACCTACTGTCGAAGCATAAGGCATCTTCTTCATGTATTCTCTTTCTTCATCAGACTTTGGAGGTTCTTTCTTAGAAAGAGTTATTTTTAAACCTAGATGGTTGCCCATCTTTCTTGGAATCCTGCATTGCAAACCTCCTGGGAATCTTATCTATGTATCTGGCCTAGGACAAAGCTATCATTTTGTTCTTTCTATTCTAAAAGATTTGAAAACTGAGAACAAAATTAGTCTCACCTAAGTCTTTTATGTCAAACTGCTTGGTCAACCATAATTTGACTAATGATAATGCCCCAACGTCATTGCCAATTAGTAGAATGTCATCAACATAGAGTAGTAGAAAAACCACCTTTCAATCCTTAATGTGTTTGTACACACATGGCTCATCCATATTTTGTGAGAACCCATAAGTCTTGATCACTTGATCAAATCTTATGTTCCAAGAGCAGGAAGCCTGCTTAAGCCCATAAATTGACTTTAGTAGCTTACAAACCTTACCCTCTTGACCCTTGACCTTGAACCTATCTGGTTGTTCCATATAAATGGACTCATCAAGATAGCCATTTGGAAAAGCCGTCTTGACTCCATCTGCCAAATCTGGTAGTCGAGAGCGGTAGCTATGAACAAGAGAATCCGAATAGACTTAAGCATAGCTACAGGCAAAAAGGTTTCCTCGTAATCGATTCCTTCTTTTTGTGTATAACCCTTCGCTACTAGTCTAGCCTTAAAGGTTTTGACCTTTCCATCTACTCCTCTTTTCCTCTAGTAGATACACTTACACCTTATCGGTTTTACCCCTTTGGGAAAATCCATAAGCTCTTAGCCACGATTAGTCTTTATAGACTTCACCTCTATGTTCATGGCCTCTGTCCAGAGTTTCGAATCAACATCCTCCATAGCCTCTGCGTGAGTATAAGGATCCCTGTCTTGTTCATCTAGTTTAGCTAAGAAGGCCTCACCCTTGAACATATACCTCTCGAGTTGACGCCTGATCCTTCTACTACGTCGAAGCCCCTTAAATTGTTGTTTAGGTTCGTTTGGTTTTTCTACACTAATTCGAACGGTTTCATTCAGAACCCCTGGAGTGATTGGATCACTTCTCAACTCCTCAAGCACCACTTTGCTTTGAGGCTTAAAGTCCTCCATTTAACCCTCCTCAAGGGAAGTTGCATGAGTCAAAACCATGACTTTATTTTTCTTTGGGTTATGAAAATAACCCCCTTTAGTCCCTTTTGGATATTCTACAAACACATAAACTTTTAAATGTGCTTCCAACTTATTCACATCCTTAAATAGGATATAAGCAGGACATCCCCATTTGAGAATATGGTTTAAGGATGTCTTCTTGCCTATCCATAAATCATGAGAAGTTTTAGGGACTGATTTTGAAGGCACTTCATTCAGAACATGCAATTAGTAGTGTATATCCTTAAAAGGATAAAGGCAATGATGAATAACTCATCATAGACCTAACCATGTCTAACAAAGTCCTATTCCTTCTCTCTGCCATGCTATTTTGTTGCGGAGTGCCTCGCACAGTCAATTGGGATAAAATCCCATTCTCTAATAAGTGTCCTAAGAACTCATCGAAAAGGTATTCTCCACCTTGATCAAATCGAAGTGCCTTTATGGGTCTACCTAATGCTTTTCCACTTCAGTATGAAACTCCCTAAACTTGTTAAAAGTTTCGCTTTTATGGTGCATTAGGTACATATATACATACCTTGAGTAATCATCAACAAAAATGACGAAGTACTCATACGCTTCTCGTGCCCAGATGTTCATCGGTCTACAAACATCACTATGCACAAGTTTCAGAACCCCTTCGACCTTATTGTCCTTAGACTCAAATAGTCTTTTGGTCATTTTACCCTCCAAACAGGATTCACATTGAGGTATAAATTCTACCTTTAAGTGACTTAAAGGTTCATCCCTTACCAACCTTTGAATCCTATTTAGGCTAATATGACCAAGGTGCAAATGCCAAAGATAAGTCTTATTAGAGTGAGAAGTTTTAAGTCTTTTAGAGTTATTATCATTCATCTCAGTATTAAGCAGTAAGTCCATTTTAGGTTTGATAAAATATAGATTATTTTGCATCCATCCAGAATAGATAAAAGATTTGTTTTTATGAATCACCACTTTATTATTAGAAGAAACCGAATAGGAATCTTTAAATAAGCAAGCTACATATATCAAATTCCTTTTGAATTTAGGAACATAAAAATAATCTCGCAAAACCAAACTCCTATATTTATCAAAATAAAGATGGACATCTCATATTGCTTTGGCCAACACCAAGGATCCATCACCCATCCAAAACGTGAAGTTTTTACGAAGTAAACTTCTCGTTTCCCTGAATCCCTTCAGAGAAATACAAACATGATTAGTTGCTTTAGAATCTATGACCCAAGTGTCACTGGATTCTTTAACAAAATAAGTTTCTAAAACCAGAAGATCACACTTACCTCCTTGGGTAAGGAACTCCTTGCAATTCTTCTTTATATGCCCAACGTTTTTGTCTTCAGCCTTTTGCTTCCTTCCATTCCTTGGATTAGGATTGGAACTAGTTATCAGTTTTTTAAACTCTTGTAACTGTTTTATCGACTTCGTTAAGGTCACATCTTATCTATTGCTTAAATAAGCTCTAAACAGGATGAACTCCTTTGACAAAGTCTAGAAAACCATAGTCATTTGTGACTCGGTATTGATATCGACTCCAAGGTTTGAGCCTCAACGAGATAACCCATTACCAACATCATTAGAGGGATTTCAAGCTTGTTCTTAGACAACTAGACTTTCCCTTTGACTTCTTCAAAAGCAACTTCAAGTTGGGTTTTGTAACAATCAAATTTAGTTATTGAAAGCATTATTTCGCGGTCCTCAACTTTAATTGTTGTCTCTAAGTGAACCTGATTCAACAAGCTTTCTTCCAGAGCAAGTTTCTCTTTCTGCCTTTTGCTTTCAAGAAGAAATGTTTCCAATTCCAAGTTCATGCCCTTTTTTTTTTAAGGTAATTCCTTTCATCATAGACAAAAACTTTGCTTCCAAAGCTTCAACTTTCTTTAATGCATCATAATACACCTTTTGCAATTCCTTTAACTCCACTTCCAAAACTGTGTCGAGCTCCTTCAAGTCCACATTTTGTTTCCTTGGCTCTCCATTCGATTTCTGAAGCAAATTATGCTCCTTGACTAGACTTTCGCTTGTGGCTTGTAACTTTTGATTGGCTATTCTTTTATACTCGCACTCCTCTTGCTCTTTTAGCTACTACTTTGTCATGTCTTGCAACCTTTGTTTTATACCAACCTTGTGCAACTTCCATTTTGCTTTCCAATCTTTTAATCTTGTCTTGGAGATTCAAAGCATGAGCTTTTGAACTTTGTAATGCCAAACGACTCGACTCCCTCTCATTTGTCATGAATCTCAAGACAGCTTCCAAGTCACTTATTTGTTTAGTTAAGAGTACATTCTCTTGTGGTTCAGATGAGTGAAATTTTGGATCATATTGCTTACTATCTATCTCCAATGATTCCTTGGCAGGAACTTGATTGAGAAATTTACCACCATTTTCCTGCTGATTTAGACATTCCATAGTCACATTTAATGTAATTATCTTCTTATAAAGATGAGATGCTTGAGACTCCAACTTCCTTAACTTTTGTTCCCAAAGCATGTTGAAAGTCACAAGCTTGTTGGTCTCTATAGCTTTTCTCAATAGTTTACCCTTTAGATTAGGTTCTTTGCATTTGATGTGAATGGTCCCTCCAGACCTCGTATAAGATTTACATATGCTAGATGTGGCACTAAAAAAAAGGCTAAGTTGGCAAGAGCATTGGCTTTGAGGCTGATAGGAGAAGGATTAGGTGACGTGGAGGTGGTTTTGGGGGAATACAGTGAGCATGAGAAGGAGGTCTCAAGAATTCAAGAAGGGAAGGAAGGAAAGAATAAAGTTGGTTAAGTAGTTGGGCCTCGAGATTAGAGAGAGGCAGGGAAATCAGAGAGTATAAGTAGGAAAGAAATGGGAAAAAAGGGATATTGGCCATTAACAAGATGCTTTCTCTAATCTGTATAAGGAGTGCAAGGCTCACTTGAATAGCCTTTATCTAGTTATTCACTATCATCAATTATCAATAAAGAGAAAACAAATTTCCCATAAATTTCCTATACTTGTTTCAATTTTGTTATCAAACATACCTGAGCCTACCAAATTGGTATTAGAGCATTTAATCATTGTGATGGTAGCTGCAACAAAAAAGTTTGAAGACTGTTTGGAGAAGGTGGAATCGAATAAGGAGATTTTCCAATAAGAGTTGGAAAAGGTGAAGACTAATGTTAAGAAGTTTTATCAATTAGAGGATGGAATGGCCAGGCTACTAACTGAATTATAGAGGATTTGATGGCAGCTCACGGGGGGATCTATAAAAGGACCACAGGCGAGGGTGGTCACTCCTATAGTGCAATCGAGGGTAGGAGAGACTGGCAGGCATCGGGAAGCGATTGAGACGTGAGAGGGACAAGAAGAAGGTAGAAGAATGGAAGCCCACCTTCAAAGGCTAGAATCCAGACAGTTGGATCTTTAGGGTTGAGCGATATTTTATGCTCAATTGCCTGAGTGAGCATGAGAAGTTGGTGGCAACAGCAGTGAGTCTTGATGGGGAAGCTCTGGCGTGGTTTCAATGGGAGGACGGCTGACGTGTTGTGCAGGGTTGGACAGAGCTAAAGGGGATGATTGCCAAGCGATTCTGGCCAACACAGGTAGGAATCGGTGTGAAAAACTGCTTGCACTTCATCAGGAGTCCACCATCCTAGAATATCACTGGCAATTGGGCTTTTCACCACACTACTCGTTGATCTATCGGAGTAGGTTCTAGAGAGTTCATTCACTAATGGCCTGCATTTAGAGATCAAAGTTGAGGTAAGGGTTCTAAAGCCTCAAGGCTTAGGCCGGATTATGGAAATGGCCCAAAGAATTGAAGATAAGTAGCAATTAGGGCCTACTAAAAATTCTTCAAACTTGGCTAGTGCTTGGTCTCAGCCCACCTCTAATGTTCACAATTATAACAACTCAAAGAATTCTTCAGTTGGACCATATAAACAGCAGGGAATATGAAATAGATTTCCTAATGGTGCCATGACTTCTTTCAAGAGGTTGACAGATGTAGAGATTTAGGCAAAAAAAGATAAAGGTCTATGTTATCATTGCAATGGCAAATACTCCTTTGCCTACCACTGCCCAAAACATAAATTGCTAGTATTGGTGATCCAAGGGGAGGAGAGCAAATCGGAGGAGGCAGCTGAGTCGGAGGAGATAAGTATGCCAGAAGAGTTGGCAGAGGTTACCTTGAATTCGGTGGTGGGACTCACCACTCCCTAGATGATGAAGTTAAAGGGGATACTACAACAACAAGAAGTGGTGGTACTCATTGATTGTGGAGCTACCCACAATTTTATTTCCCTAGATTTGTTTAAAAAATTAGAGCTCCTGATAGATATTACGAGGAGTTATAGGGTCGTGATGGGTACAGGTGTGACTGTAAGGGGTGAAAGAGTGTGTAAGGGGTTCGTCTTGTCATTGCAGCAGTTAGAAGTGATAGAAGACTTCTTACCACTCAATTTAGGAAGCACAGATCTAATTTTAGGAATGCAGTGGTTGGCTTCACTAGGAGCAATGCATGTCAATTGGTCATCCCTTATTATTGAGTTTCACATTGGTGAGACTTCTGTTTGTTTACAAGGAGACCCTAGCCTGTGTAAAATGGCTATTTTTTTGAAGGCCATGAAGAGGGCAGTGCGGTATGAAGGCCATGGGATCTTATTAGAAGTTAGGTAGAGGAATGAGGAGGTGGGGAACACGGTTAGTCCTACTGAGTAGGTACCAAATGCTGTACAAGCAGTGTTGCAGTAGTGGAAAGGTGTATTTCAAATTCTACAAGGCCTGCTGCCACTTAGGGGCCGTGTGCATGCCATTATTCTCAAG
This sequence comes from Artocarpus hirsutus, assembly GCA_946598075.1. Lineage (NCBI taxonomy): Eukaryota > Viridiplantae > Streptophyta > Magnoliopsida > Rosales > Moraceae > Artocarpus > Artocarpus hirsutus. The sequence goes on along the minus strand of CAMOHE010043341.1, from coordinate 2,704 downwards.
GAAGGGGTGTCACCAATAAATGTGAGGCCATACCGATACCCATAGGTGCAGAAGGCAAAAATTGAGTGCTTAGTGGGGAAGATGTTAGCAATGCATATAATTCAACCAAGTGTCAGCCCATTCTCGAGTCCGGTGCTCCTGGTTAAAAAGAAAGATGGGAGTTGGAGGTTTTGCGTTGATTATAGGGCCCTAAATCACGAAACTATTCCCAATCGTTTTCCAATTCTGGTGATTGACGAGTTGCTCAATGAATTACATGGCGCCACCATTTTTTTAAAGTTCGACCTCAAGTTAGGTTACCATCAAATTAGAGTCCATGGTGTGGACATGCCTAAAACAGCCTTTTGTACTCATGATGGCCACTATGAGTTCTTAATGATGCCATTTGGGCTCATGAATGCACCAGCCACATTCCAATCCCTTATGAACAAGGTATTTCGGCCCTATTTATGCAAGTTTGTCTTGGTATTCTTTGATGACATACTTGTCCATGACATACTTGTGTACAGTCACTCGGTAGAGAGCATGTGGAACACTTAGAGACTGTTTTGAGGGTGCTGCATCAAAATGAGCTGTTTGTTGATGAAAAAAATGCATATTTGTTTAGCCAAGTGTGGAATATTTGGGGCACGTTATTTTGGGCCAAGGGGTCGCCGTCGATGTGTCAAAAGTAGAAGTGATGAAGAGTTGGCTAGTTCTAACCAACTTGAGGGAACTACAAGGCTTCCTTGGCCTCACGGGTTATTACTACAACTTTGTGGCGGGATATGGTTCCCTGGCTCTCCCCTTGATAGACCTTCTCAAGAAAGATAACTTCACTTGGAACACGAAAGCTGAACACGCTTTTAATTCGTTAAAATAGAAGATGACTAAAGTTCCTGTATTGGCTTTACCCAACTTTAGCTGACCATTTATAATGGAAACAGATGCTTCAGAGTAGGGGTGGGGGCGGTTTTGATGCAAGAGCAAAGGCTTATTGCTTATTTCAGTCAAGCCCTCTCCCCTCGAAATCGTCTCAATCAATCTTAGCTATGTAAAAGTGTCACCCGTATCTAGTGGGATGACATTTTATTAGTAGCGCGGATTAGCAAAGTTTGAAATTTCTTTTAGAACAGCGAGTAATCAATGAAGACAATAAGAAGTGATCGTCAAAGTTGTTGTGGTACGATTTTGAAATTCAATACAAGGTAGGGGGAAAATAGAGTGGCAGCTGCTTTATCACGGGTGCTAGCTATGTTAGGTTTGGGAGTTCTTTCAGCTCCTATGGTGTTGAACACAGAGGAGTTGGCACAGCAGGTGGCTTTGGATGATGGGTTGGCACAAAGTGTGGCAGATCTCAAGCAAGACTCGAAGGCACACCCAGATGTCACCATTGAGCAAGACCGCTTGTTCCATGAGGGGCGTTTAGTCCTATCTCGTTCCTTCCCATTTGTTTTAGAATTGCTTCAATCTTATCATGATGAAGCTGTTGGGGGGCACTTGAGAGTCTTGAAAACATACCAACGTCTTGCAGTAAAGTGGTTTTGGTTCGGCATGAAGGTAGATGTGATGTCTTATGTGGCGAAGTGCCAGGTTCGTCAACAATATAAATATATGGCTTTAGCTCCTGGAGGTCTTTTGCAGCCCTTGCCTCTACCCGAGCATGTTTGGGAGGACTTGTCTATGGGTTTTATTGAAGGGTTGCCTAAGTCGGAGGGGTTTACTGTAATTCTTGTAGTAGTTGACCGACTCAGTAAATATGCCCAATTTTTTCCATTAAAGCATCTGTATACAGCTGTTTTAGTGGCTAGTACCTTCATCCGAAAGGTGGTTCATTTGCATGGGATTCCTTGCACCATCATATCGGATCACGACCAAGTCATTTTGAGCTTGTTCTGGATAGAACTTTTCAATGGGTTCTACTCTTTTACAGAGCTCGGCCTCTCATCGCCAAACGGATGGACAAACGAAAGTGATAAATCGTTGTCTTGAAACTCATTTGAGATGCTTATCATTTGGTACGCCTAGGCAGTGGCACTAATGGCTGCCTGTGGTTGAATTCTGGTATAATACTAGCTTCCATACTGCCACTAAGACCACACCTTTCCATGCCTTATACGGGCGGGATCCCCCTTCCCTTAATCGGCTATGTTGTGGGAACTTCTCAAGTGGCAACTGTGAAGCCAAAATTAAGGGAACAAGACGCTATGTTAGAAGAATTGAAGCAGCATCTTTCACAGGCTCAGCAAATGATGAAACTCCTGGCTGATGGTAGACGGAGAGATGTGCAATTTGGAGTTGGGGATTTAGTGTTCCTTAAAATGTGTCCTAACAGAAAATAATCCTTAGCACGCCGCCAGTTTGAGAAATTGGCTCCTGATTATTATGGACAGTTTGAGATTTTAGAGCGAATAGGAGCGGTGGCATATTGCCTTAAGTGCTACCATCAACTACTATTCACGATGTTTTCCATGTGTCCTAGCTTCGGGCAGCTAAAGGTAGCTCCTTCCCTATTTGTTCTTTACCTTCATAGCTCACATCCAACTTGGAGTTGGAGGCAACACCTGCTGAGTTACGTGGGGTGAGGCAGATTTTTTCGGGTTGCATCTTCCGACTTGGAAGTTCTCATCCATTGGTCTGACCTGCCTGTACATGATGATACCTGGGAGTCTTTTGAGGTGATAAATGCTCATTTTCCTGAGTTGCACCTTGAGAACAAGGTGCG
>CAMOHE010043340.1:0-52807 GCA_946598075.1 Artocarpus hirsutus | reverse complement strand
GAATGTTTTTTTTTTTAATTCGTTCATGTGCACCTCAATGAAAGGCTCCACTTCATTAGGATTGTGCAAGACATAAAGACAAGCTTGCTCCCACTCCTCTCGACTTACTGAAGAAGGATTGCCCATAGATAGTCCCCTAACGTCAATGTTTATAGTCTTTGGCACCCCAATTGTGTCCGCATTACATAGGTACTTGGATCAAAATTCAACTGATTCCTCAGCTATCTAACTTTCTACAATACATCCCTTCGGCCTATTTCGATTCTTCACATAGCCCTTTAAAACCTTCATATATCTTTCAAATGGGTACATCCATCTAAAATACACCGGTCTACATAACTTAACTTCACGTACTAAGTGCACTGTTAAATGAATCATGATGTCAAAAAATACCGGTGGGAAATACTTTTCAAGCATGCATAAGGTTTGCACCAACTCCAATTCCAGTTAATCTAGCACAAGTGAATCAATGACCTTCGTGCATATTGAATTGAAGAACGAGCACAACTTAGAAATTACAAATCTTACATCCTTTGCTTGAATTCCTCGCAAAGCAAGTGGTAGTAATTGCTGCATCAACACATGACAATCGTGTGTTTTCATGCCAATAAGTTTTAAATCCTTCATCAACACCAACTTTTTGAAGTTTGAAGAATATCCGTCCGGCACTTTTAATGAAGCAAGCCATTCACAGAGCTTTCTCTTTTTCGCTTTGGATAACGTGTGCTTTGCCGGAGGTAAGTATGTTCGGTTTCCTCTTCTCTCGAGAAACAAATTAGGCCTAATCTCCATTTCCATGAGATCCAACCGAGCTTTTTCACCATCCTTAGTGTTGCCTAGAATGTCAAGCAATGTGCCGACTACGAATTTGCAAACGTTCTTCTCAATATGCATAACATCCAAGCAATGATGAACAAAAAGTGTCTTCCAATAGGGAAGTTCAAAGAAGATTGATCTTTTTTTCCATGGTCCATCATTTTGCATCTCCTTCTTACCTCGCTTTCTCTTACCGAATACGACTCTTATATCTTGTACCATTTCAAATATTTGTTCACCCGTCAAAGGGCGTGGAGGGTCTCTTTCTTCGCTGTTGCCATCAAAGGCTTTCTATTGTTTGCGGTAGCGATGATCTCTTGGCAACCATCTTCTATGACCAAGAAAAACAGTTTTCTTTCCATTTTTCAACCGTTTGTGAGACGTTTCCGTCAAACAAATAGGACAACTAATGAAACTCTTCACCTAATAACCAGATAAATTACCATATGCGGGGAAGTCATTAATAGTCCATATCAACATCGCCCGTAGTATGAATGTCTCTTTTCAGTAAGCATCTTTAACTTCAACTCCCTTTTCCCACAACATTTTTAGATCATCGATTAACGGCCCCAAGTATATGTCAATGTCATTGCTTGGTTGGTGAGGACCTAAAATCAATAAAGACAACATTAAAAACTTCTACTTCATAAACATCTTCGGAGGGAGATTATAGTTAACAAGTATTACGGGCCAAGTGCTATGCCTACTACTCATGTTACCATGTGGGTTCATTCCATCAGCCGACAAAGCGAAATGTATGTTTCTTGGATCCGCGCTAAAGTTGGGATGATCAGCTTCAAAAGTATTCCATTGTGATGAATCCGCCGGGTGTCTAAGCATATCATCATCCACTCGTTTGTCATGATGCCATGTCAAATTCTTGGCATGTTCTGGGTTTTCAAATAAACGCCTCAAACATGGTACCGGTAGAATGTACCATAACACTTTCTTTGGCACTCCATTCTTGCTGTCTTTTCGCTCCTTTCCTTTCTTCCACCTTGCTTGTTGACAAACTGGACAATAATTCTTGTCCTCATACTCATGCCTATAGAGAACATAATCATTTTCACATGCATGAATTTTCTCATAATCCATTCCCATAGTGCTCAAAGTCTTCTTAGCCTCATACATACTAGTTGGTAATTTATTACCCTCTGGTAGAAGCTTTCGTAAAAATTCCAATAGCTTTGTGAAACTAGAATCCAACCAGCCACCCGACGCTTTCAAATTCCATAATCTAACTAAAGCAGACAATTTAGTAAAATTGGTACACCCCTCATACACTGGTGTCTCTGCATCATTCATCATTGTCTTAAATAAATCCAGACGGTGCACAAAGTGTTCTTCTAAATCATTGACCATGTCAACCGTATTGTCTTCATCCTCCATATTATCCTCTACAATAGATTGCTTTTCTTTATTTAGTAAAATTGGATTGAAATTAGACTCGCCATGAAAATGCCACGTTTGATAACTACTTATGATTCCATTTCGAAATAAATGTCCTCTAACAATTGTAATTGGATGCAATCTATGGTTTCCACATTGAACATAAGGACATCGAATTTTGTCACCATTTGCATGAATTTTGGCAAAATCTAAGAACTCTTCCACACCATTCACATACTCTTTAGACAATCGAAAATCCCACATCCATTTCTTATCCATTTTGCAATTCCTAAATCCAAATAATAAATAGCAAATATTCAATTAAATTAATTTCACAATTATTATATATATACCCACGCCTACATATATTAATTAGTCATAAAAAAAACATCACCCAGCCCATCATAAAAAAACAAGTTACACATACTCATTATAAAATGAAGAAATCATACCCATGATCCACAATACAAACTTCACGGAATAAACAACAAAATCAACAACTATTTAATTATCAACTTCACGGAATAAATAACAAAATCGTCAAATGCTTATCAATTTCGTATTAATTATACATCACAATCAACAACCATTTCTCACTTTCTACAAAAAAAACTTACAATTTGGGCTGAGATTAAGGAGTGTGGAGGCGGAGAGAGACGGCGGCGGTCGATTCGGAAGGGTCTGTTTTTGTATTTGTAAAGTGTGTTTCTGAAATATGTCTAAATACTGAGGTTGGAAAAAGGGTTTTAAGGAAGCTACCATGATAGTTTTTTGAAAAAACCATCATGGAAGATACCACGATGGTTTGCTCCAAAAATCGTCGTGGTATTTGTAAATACCACGATAGTTTTCTCCAAAAACCGTCATAGTATCTTAATATACCATGACGATTTTTAGAGAAAAATGTCGTGGTATCTCCCGTATTCCATGACGGTTTTTTAGAAAACCATCGTGGTATCTTTACTCCATTCCACGACGGTCTTCGTTTTCAAAGGCATAACTTGCCGCGTATTTTTGACCTTACCACGACGGTTTTTAGGAAATGGTCGTGAAATAAAGGTCGTGTAATCAATAATTTCTTGTAGTGCGCATTCCTATTGTCATTTAGATCACTTGAGAGAGATTTAAAGGGAAAGAAACTCTGAAACTCCTATTGGGCTATTGTTTAATATCAAGAACAATAATACTTAATTTCCTCTTGTGGTTGGACAAAGACATTCCCAAGATGAAGGCTGAATGATGTGTGCCCACTCGTATTCTAATCGTAAAAAAGAGAATAGTAAAAAAGACCAATTGGTTGAGACTCTTTCGGTCCCAATTCTGTCATAGCAATTCTATAGAATTTGTTTTAGCTAGAAATATGGCTTCCAATCTACTAGAGATACAAAGATCTTTAATTAATTTATGTTATATAGCATGTCTAACTAATTTTGTGAAAAAAGGTTTTATTAAAAATTTTTAAAATTTTGCTACATATTTGTTTTCTAACATATTAATATTAGAGATTAAAATTATCTTGGCTCAACAATAATTATTCAATAACTTAAGCCCTTTTTCACCATCCATACACCTTCACCATCTTTTCTAGTATAAATATCATCACTCTCCTATATGTTATCATATAAATCAGACAAATCTTGTGCTAAAGTTTGAGGCTCAACTAATTTTCCATCCTCATCATCATCATCTCCTGAGGCTTTGATACAATAGTCATTCAGTTGTATTGCAAGCACAACTGACCAGAGCCATCCTTGTGACCAAGCCTACTTCGATCAACAAGAAGGAATCCATCTTGACCACATACAATACCATTGTTGCTTTCAACCCAATCATAACCAAGCTCCTATGTTTCTTTAATAACTCTATAGAAGGACATGTCACTATAAACTTTCATGCTCCGGAGTATGGGTAGTGATGTGGCGGTTGATTAGACTAATTTAATTGAGTCTTTGTTAAAAATTTTCAATTAAAGGAATTAATTAATTATATTAAAACGTGATACAATTTAAAACTTTTGTTCAATTATTAAAAATAGTAAAACAGATAAAAAGAAAATAAAAAGAAATAAAATAATAGAGAGGGCAAGGAGAGTATATGTTGGGTCCCACAACATATGCATACATATAGTATCGATAATAAATTATTACAGTCACAGTCCAATAAGAAAAATAAAATTTAAACAATGCATGCCTTGAATTGTAACAGCTACTGACCTACTTTAGATCCTTTATTGCTCGCGAGTCTAGGCAATGGACTCTCCGTCAGTCCTAAGGTTCCACCCAGAGGGGAAAAAGTTTAAAAACAAGTAAAAAGTAAGTAAAAGGCTCAATAGGACCAAGCTTTTAAAAATATTAATTCTAAATATAAATTTCATGTCCGAAAATATTTTGTAAAAATTTTAGAAAGATGAACAAACATATTAAATTCGTTCTTACCCTTAAAATCTCCTATTCATCCAAAATTATTCCTTGTCATTTGTTCTTTGGCAAAGCCATAATATCACCACCATAGTGGCCCAACTGGGTTTCAGAACCTGCCCCCAAGGTCGCATGCTACACGACTCGATCTCTAAAATGGCATCATGCCACCTATATATTTCTATTATTATTTAAAACCCATTTGCCGAGTGTTCTTAATTACATTCATTATTCGATTCATTATGAGCTTTCATTCTCTGACAAATAATAAAAATTGCTAAGAAGTTTATTTAAACTGTTCCTTGAAATTCATTTTAAAAGAGATCATTTCAAAAGAAATCTCTTTAAAGGAAATCATTTTGTAAAATATTATTTTGAAAGAAATCATGTTGTGGCCAAAAGCCCCCTTTTGAAAGCATTCAAAAGATTATGTCATTTATTGAAAACACTTTGGAGGAATTCTTTTAAGGCCAAAATCATTAAAAACCTGGCTACCAAAGCAAGGGGTAGAAGTTCTACCTCAACATCTGCATCATGACTTAGCATTGTAGTCTCGCTCCACTATACATTAGCTCTACAGAACCACGAACGACCTTAAACATAAACTAAGCTCATCAATTTCTAGCTTAGGATATTTCACATTATTAACTTATCTCATGGTGTTCTAGTGTGCCATTTAGTTCGTAAAATCATACTATAAAGTTTAAATTCTCAATCAGGGTTTAAGATAGTAAAAACAGGTGAGAACAACAAATTTTTCATGAAGTTCGGTCGGCCTGCCAATCTCCCTAGTTAGGCTTGCTGAACTATACAGTTTGACCTGCCGACAAACCAGGTCTGGTTGGTCAAACTTTTCCAGGTTCGACCTGCTAGTCTTATGAATCTGTCTTGTTGAACTTATGAATCCAGCATGTCAGACATGAAGTTTAGCCTACCGAACTAGGAAATTCTAGAATTTTTCAAAACCCGAGCCTCGGCCCTCCTAGCTCAATTCTCAATTTCAACTTGTTTTTCTCAAACTCCAGGCATGAAAACACTCATAGATGATATGAAAGCGTAATAAAACATTTCTGAACTAGTTTAAACAGGATTTACATAGAAAAATCTAATAAAATCAAAAAATAGAAAAATGAAGGAAAAATGAAAAATCTTGATTCAAATTTGTTTTTCTTCAAACTAAGCTTAGATTCTAGTTACTTTAAGCTTCTCTAACTTAGATTAAAGGTTTTCTAAGCTTATATGAACTTAGATTTCAAAATACAAGAAAAATTAAAAAATTGAAAAAGTTTTGAAATTTTGAAAACTAACCGTGATTCAATCCTTGAATCGAGTTTATGGTTGTTAAATCACGTTCTCAAGCCTTCAATCCTCTAAAAACTGAAGCTTGGCTTGATTTTTGATTCAAAAATTTAAGAAAAGAAGAGAAAGAGAGGGAGGCAGGGAAAGTGAGATGAGAGAGAGAGAGTGAAAGAGTAAGGGAAAAGGAGAGAGAGAGAGTTTAAATAAAGGGGAGTAAAACCGACACGAGAAACCTACGTGCGATACATAGCTTTCAAATGGGATGAGTTTGGTATTTAACAAATAGTTTTGTTTCAAAATTCAAAATAACAAATTAAAATGATCAAATTAATTTAAAAGTCGAATTTATTAAGACATCATTGCAAAATATTTAGATTAGGCTTAAATTATAATTTAGCACACTAACCCACCATTTTATACACTAAAACCACTTAATTAATTTTCGAGGTGTTACAGCTCTCTACCCTTAAAAGAAATTTTGTCCTTGAAATTCAGAAACCAACTTAAGTACAAAATAAATACGAATATGATCCCACATGATCAACCCTAATTTCTAGGTTGTCTCATCAACCTTGTGGTGCTACCACACCATATTTATTAACGGAATCTGACAACACCTTAAATCTATCACTTTTCTATCGAGATCTAAGCCAGCACCTCTTAGTAGGTCATGTCTTCCTTAATCTACACATTATGAATTGAGACTATCTTGCTTGGCTTGAGCGAACAATCTAAAGCACTGACATGCTGAATACGACATGAACATGAGAGAGTTTAAAGGGAAGATCAAGGCAATTAACGATCACTCCAACACGTTGAGAATCTCAAACAACTTGAAGTAACTCGCACACCAAAATGCAAAACTTACTTACACAGTGAAGCCTTTAAGAGAACGGAATCCCCTATCTTAAATTTTAAGGGTCAACGTCTCTTTGGGTCCTGAAATGATCCTACATTTTGGTTCTGCCTGACCTACTAGTGATTGACATGGCTATCCACATGGTGCTTCAAATGGTATCATCTTGATCCTACTTGATAGTTACCGTTGTACCCGACTCCGCCAAACACAAATGCCATTTCCAATTCCTGCCAAAATCCAATACACGTGCATGCTATATGCCTCTAAAAATCTGAATACCTCGACCAAACTACCTATCGGTCTGAGAATGAAAAGTTGCATTGGAACCTAAGTTTGTGCCCAAAGCTTTCTAAGAGCTCCTACAAAAACTCGTTGCTAACATCAAGACCTAATAGGAATAAAATGCATCGATTTCGTCGACTTACCAATGATGACCTGAATCGCACCAAGTCCTTGCTCCGTCCTTGGCAACCCAGAGAAGAAATCTGCCATGACATGCTCTCATGCTAAAGCTGACCAACAGGTTTCTGATGCTTGGCCGCCACCTGCAAACAAATCACACTCTTGGCCATGTACATTTAAACATCTTTCTTCAGGCTTTTCAACTAGTGCTGCACATGAAAACGTGATGCATCTTTATGCTTCCCAAATGAATGGCAAATTGAAACTTTCAAGCTTCACTCATCGAGGCTTTCATCACTCCCTTGATTGTAGACACTGCCAGATGTTCCCTAAGACTGCAACGATCCATCGATAGGAATACCTTTGGTCTTCAAATTGCTCCCTGGTCTGCATTTGTGTCCACGCTCCCTGAAGATATTGGTCTCGCCACTTATTTTGCCTCACCATCTGAACAAGTACTAAAATCGAATCCCTAAAATATGTCGATGCCTAATCGAAGTCTTCATGGGACTGTAGCCCATTCTCGCTCACGGTGGCATCTCTCACCAGTCCTTTAGTGCCAGATATGCGTGAATCTCCCAAGACCTCCTGTTGAGCACGTTTGCAACCACGATGGCCCTACCTGGATGATACTGCAGCGAGATATCCTGGTCTTCTATTCACTTCACCTACCATTGTTGCCTCAAATTCGAATCTCTTTGAGTGAACAAATACCTTGAGCCCCTATGATCTGAGAATACCTGAAATATCATTCCAGCAAGTGGCTTCTCTAGATCCCTTGAAGCGTAAATCACTATGGCGAGCTCTAAATCATGAGTAGGGAAGTCCTACTTACGAGGCTTTTACTGTTGCAATCTGTAAGTCACATCTCGTCCATATCGCATCAACACACGTCCAAGCCTTTGTCCTAATACAGCGGTGTAGATCTCATAAAACTCATCACTGTTTGATGTAGCCAGTGTAGAAGTGGTAGTCAATTGATCTCTCAACTAGTGGAATGTGCATCTACATCCCTTGTCCCATTTAAACCTATCACTTGTCCTGATCAACTGTATTAATGGAGCCGCTACCTTTCGGGAAACCCTTCGTAAATTTTTCTATAGTACCTGACAAGTCCTAAAAAGGGATGAATCTGAACCGCGATCGTCAGCTTTTCCCACCATCCTATAGCCTTAATCTTAGAGGAATCTACTGAGATGCCTTACTCAAAATGATATGCTTTAAACTTGACCTTCTGGGCATGCAACTAGTGCTTCTAGATCGCAATTCTACTCTCGAGAAATATCGAGAACTTCCTAGCTGGTCAAATAACTTATTGATCCTGGGCCTAGAATATTCGTTCTTCACGATGACCTAATTCAGCTGTCAATAACCAACGCGCAGCCTGAGCATACCATTGTGCCTCTTGACAAATGAAATTGAAGTATCCTATGTAGTCCTAAATATATCCTTTACTTGTAAGTTCCTGAAGTTGTTTCCTTAATTCCCTCATTCTTGCTAGTGCTAAACGACACGGTGCTACAAAAATGAAGCAGTCCGTGGGAATAACTTGATACCAACTTAATCCTCCTGATACGATGCTAATCAGATAACCCATTAGGGAAGACATCCTCGAACTCATTAGCCATCGATGTTGCTAAATTTCTTCCTACTCATCAGATTCTTCCCCTAGATCTAAGAGAAACACATATATATATATGTATATTGATATATAGCATGCTAGGTTTTCCTCATACATGTAGACACATTTTCATCAGCTACTCACTCATTACTCAATCGTTACCACCCTAGTAAACAATCATCGTCCCCCTATCGATCCCTAGGGTCACTTATTTAGTGCGACAACTATAGTTGCACATTCTTAGATAACCCGTCCATTCCTAAGATCAATCATAAGTACTCATGGGGATCATAACCAAATTACTTCTCAAAGTCCCATCCCCAATCATTACTCACAAGGTTTACACCTATGGTTCACACAAACACCCGCTCCAAGGGTGAGATATTTACTAAGGATTCATCAAATCCCTCTATTTCAATTTCCAAGGCATGCACAAATGAACTCGAAACAAGAGAATGAATGGCACCAATATCAAAGAGAACCAAAACTAAAGACTAAGAAACTGGAACCGTACTGTCGACATCACATCATTGGTCTGAGTATTCAAACTCCCTAAAGTTACTGTGCGAACTCGAACTAAAGCCTCTTCCTTTTCCTCTGCTAGCATTGCCACGTCTTGGTTCACTAATTGATATTGCTGCGGAGGAAACTGATGAAGTTGAAACCAAAGAAGTTGCTAAGGTTGAGGCTGACGGCTTGCACCTTCTCTGGTTTGAGATCCTTGTTGAGCATTTCTTACTAGACAGCTCTTCCTGATGCGTCCAGCTGCTGTAGAAATGGCAAGGTTTGCTTCGTCTATGGCTGGATAATCTACTGCTTCCATTGCTATGCTACCATGTCGATTCTTTACCTAAGCTTAACGATCGCTACCTCCTATTTCTCCGCTAGGGTCCTCTTGATGTTCTCGCCTGATCCCTGTAGCAGTGAGCATGATCTACTCCGATCGATAAAGCTGACAACTCTAACCTACTAGAATTTCGAAGTCACAAGACCACTAGTTGCCATTGAATGAATGTCTTAAGCCCTTCCTGGAACTTGATACACTTTTCGCGTTCAGATACCATGGCAAATGAAGCAAACTTGGCTAATTCATCAAACTTAACCTCGTGTTCTCGAACTGTCTTATCACCCTATTCCAACCAATAGAATCCGATGATCCTTTGGTCTCTACAGCCCTACGAAAATGACACTTATGGAACAATCCCTTGAATCTTTCCCCGCCGATGCTCCCACCATTCTCCAGATGCTTCGCTTACTTTTCAGGTATTAGCATTGCCTATCAACTTACAAACCAAGAACTCTACTCGACACACTACCGGTACACCAAGGGTATCCAAGTGTTTTACTACTAAGTCTAATCATTTTTTAGCCACCTACAGACCCTCATTTTCCATCAGAAGCTGGGGTAAACACACGCCTAAGCTCCTTAAGGCACTCATGCTCGTGACTTGCCTCAGGAATTTTGGGCCTAACCCTTGTTGCCATTTGCCAAAAAGCAACAAATGATAACCTTATCATACATTCCTCGTTCATGGGACTTATGTCGGCCATAACTAAATGACACCTAGGCGCCATTCTCTCTCAATTCTAGAGACAAAATTGGACTGGTAGAGGCTTTTCACTATTGTACTTACGTGTGCACAATTCCCAAGGTTCATAACCTTGAGCTTTGATACCATTCTATCATGCCTCGGAGTAAGGGTGGTGACGTGACAGTTGATTAGACTAATTTAATTGAGTTTTTGTCAAAAATTTTCAATTAAAGGAATTAATTAATTATATTAAAACACGATACAATTTAAGAATTTTGTTCAATTATTAAAAATAGTAAAATAGATAAGAAGGAAATAAAAAGAAATAAAATAATAGAGAGGGCAAGGAGGGTACATGTTGGGTCCTACCAGGCCCACAACGTGTGCACACACATAGTATCGACAATAAATTATTACAGTCACAATCTAACAAGAAAAATAAAATGTAAACAATACATGCCTTGAATTGCTACGGCTACTAACCTATTTTAGATCCTTTATTGCTCGCGAGTCTGGGCAATGGACTCTCCGTTGGTCCTAACCTGGGTTCCACTTAGAAGGGAAGAAGTTTGAAAACAAGTAAAAAGTAAGCAAAAGGCTCAGTGGGACCAAGGTTTTAAAAACATTAATTCTAAATATAAATTTCATGTCCAAAAATATTTTGTAAAAATTTCAGAAAGATGAACAAACATATTGAATTCATTCTTACCCTTAAAATCTCCTATTCATCCAAAATTATTCCTTATCATTTGTTCTTTGGCAAAGCCATAATATCACCACTATAGTAGCTCAGCTGGGTTTCAAGACCTACCTCCAAGGTCGCATGCTACATGAGTCGATCTCTAATATGGCATCATGCTACCTATATATTTCCATTATTATTTAAAACCCATTTACCAAGTGTTCTTAATTACATTCATTATTCGATTCATTATGAGCATTCATTCTTCAACAAATAATGAAAATTTCTAAAAAGTTTATTTAAACTGTTCCTTGAAATTCATTTTAAAAGAGATCATTTCAAAAGAAATCTCTTTGAAGGAAATCATTTTGTAAAAGATTATTTTGAAAGAAATCATGTTGTGGCCAAAAGCCCTCTTTTGAAAGCATTCAAAAGATTTTGTCATTTATTGAAAACACTTTGGAAGAATTCCTTTAAGGCCAAAATCATTAAAAACTTGGCTACCAAATTAAGGGGTAGAAGTCCTACCTCAACATCCTGCATCATGACTTAGCATCACAGTCCTGCTTCGCTATACGTTAGCTCCACGGAACCACAAACAACCTTAAACATAAACTAAGCTCATCAATTTCTAGCTTAGGATATTTCACATTACTAACCTATCTCATGGTGTCCTAGTGTGCCATTTAGTTCGCTAAATCATACTATAAAGTTTAAATTCTCAATCAAGGTTTAAAACAGTAAAAACGGGTGAAAACGACAAATTTTTCATGAATTTCGATCGGCCAACTGGTCTCCCTGGTTTGGCCTGCCAAACTGTGCAGTTTGGCCTGTCGGTAAACCAGGTTCGGTCAGTCGAACTTTTCTAGGTTATTCCTGCCGGTCGTATGAATTCTGCTTGCTGAACTTATGAATCTGGCCTACCGAACATGAAGTTTGACCTACCGAACTAGGAAATTCTGGAATTTTTCAAAACCTAAGCCTCAGCCTCCCGATTTCAATTCTCAATTTCAACCTGTTTTTCTCAATCCTCAGGCATGAAAGAGGAAGAGGGAGGCAGGGAGAGAGAGGAAGGTACAGAGAGTAAGATGAGAGAGAAAGAGGAAGAGAGAGAGAGCGTGAAAGAGTGAGGGGAAAAGGAAAGAGTGAGAGTTTAAATAGAGGGGAGTAAAACCAACACAAAAAACTTGCGTGCGATACATAGTTTTCAAACGGGATGGGTTTGTTATTTAACAAATAGACTTGTTTCAAAAATTCAAAATAACAAATTGAAATAATCAAATTAATTTAAAAGTTGAATTTATTAAGACATCATTACAAAATATTTAGATTAGGCTCAAATTATAATTTGTCACAATAACCCACCATTTCACATACTAAAACCACTTATTTAATTTTCGGGGCATTACAAAACTGGATTTTTGTTCTTAGCACTTGAAAACTGTGTAGTTTGTGCAGCTATGCTCACACCACTATTCAGCATGGTTCTCTTAACGTCATGTTCTTGAGTGCTAAAGCAAGTTCCATTAATCTTATAGCCATCATATTCTATAATATCTAGATTAGGGTCATTGTTTACCAACATAACTTGTCAGTTATGTCAGTCAGGTTCTTTTTCAACTCACCTTGAATCTAAACCAAAAAATAAAAAATAAAGTATAAAAATAAAATATAAGAATATAAATTATAAGTATATAAAAGAATATGCAAAATCAATGAAAGTATTATGATGTTTGTGTTGTACCCACTTTAATCTTTTTTATTGAAGAGGGTATTCTTTTTTCAAGCAATTAATATGTTCCCTGCATAAATTATGTATATAAAAAATAATTATAAGTACATAAAAAATGATGTATAAAAGTAAATTGTAAAAAAATAAATTATAAGTAAATAAATAAAAAAATAAATCTTGTATAAAAAATATATTACAAGTATACAATTTTCTTACTCAATAGAAGACTGGACTATAGCAAAATTTTGCAACATATTTTGATGGGCCTTATCCCGAAGTACACTTTCAAATCTACGTACTAGTCCCTTAATCCTCGATTACCACTCTCAACATTGTGTAGAGGCTTGGAAATTCCAATGGCATCAACCCCAGTATTCGGAACAAAACTCAACAGCTTCTTCATTAACATAACATTCGACAAAATACCCCTTTAGACTATTTTGGTTCCTAACGTATCTTTTGAAAACTTTCATGTAATGTTTAAATGGATTCATCCATCATAAATGAACAAGGCCATATAGTTTCACTTCTCGCACCAAATGTACCACTGGATGAACCATTATATCAAAAATGAAAGTTGAAAATATCGCTCAAGGTCACAAAGTGTTTTAATGATATCCTGCCGTACTTATTGCATCTAATTTTGATGCATCCACCACTTTGGAACATATAGTGCTAAAAATTAAGCAGACTCTTGTAATATTTCTTACTTCATTCGGTAAAGATGAATGACCACAAGAAGTAAATATTACATTAACGTGTGACAGTCGTGGGATTAAGCCAAACTAATTTTGACCCTTTCATTGCTAACAAATTTCAAATATTTGATGAATAGCTAAATGGAACCCTAATGTTACGCAAACTGACATCATTGGTGCTTTTCCTCTTTCTTCAAGGTAAAACATGCTGGTGGTTCATTTCCCGTCAACTGTTGGAGCTAATTCAGTTCTAACGCCTATTTCTTTAAGATATAACCGAGACGCAATGCTATCTTTGGTTTTACTAGGAATGTTGAATAAGGTACCTATGATACTATTATGCACAGTCTTTTCAATATTCATCACATCAAGGTTGTGCCACACAAGTAGATGTTCCCGGCAATCCAACTCAGAAAAAAAAAAAAAAAAGGATTATTTTTCTAACATGTTTTAGAGTCGTCTTTATCAATTTCTCCTTGTCGTCTCTTTTTGCCTTTTCCTTTGCCTCTTTCTGTCTTTGCCTTTGCCTCTTCTTTTATATATGTTTTTGCCTTTGCCTTTGCGTTTGCCTTTGTCTTTATCTTTACTTTTGCCATATTTTCCTAGAGGTGGAAACATAATTTGAGAAACTTTTTCTAGTACCTCACTTCCTGTCAAAGGTGTTGGAGCAGACCCAAATTCTTGCTTGTCGTTAAAGGTCTTTCTCAACTTTCTATATGGATAATCTTCAAGTAAATATATTCTATGCCCTGTATAACACATTTTTTTGCTGTGTCAAATACTCAAGAGTACGTATTGTCACCACAAATGAGACATGCGAAATATCCTTTTATAGAACATCCAGATAAGTTTCCATACGCGTGAAAATCTTTAATTGTCCATAATAAGAGAGCTTTTAGCATAAAATCATCACCTTTGTAAGCGTCATGAACATTAACACCGAACTTCTACAAAGTCTATAGCTCATCTATTAATTAAGTTAGAAAACATCGATGTCATTTTCAGGTTGTTTAGGGCCTGATATTAGCAAGGTAAGAAACATGAATTTTCTTTTCATGCGTAACCCTTCTCAAAAAAGCTACTTATATTACTATATGGGTTTATTCCACAACAAAAAAAGTTAAACGGAGATTTCTTGCCTCTTTTCCAAACTTTGGCCCTCTTCAAATCTGCTGGGTGGTAAAATTTACCGTCTTCATTTCTCCCATCTGTATAAGAACTTAATTTTTTTTTTTGTTAATGTTCTAGATTACAAAACAAACAAGTAAATCGAGGGATCAAAAGAATGTGCCATAATACTTTTGCGGGAACACCTTTATCTCATCTGGCCTATCAATAAATTCTTCATCTACATCTTCAATCATTTAAAAAAGATCATAATTAGCATATCCTATTTTCTTCTTCTTTAATATAAAATCACTATTTGGTACTTGTTCACCATGAAATTTCCATTCTTGATAGTTTTGAGCAATTCCACTAAAATACTAGTGCTCCGTAATCATCTTAACATCCATCCTTTTCAAATTTTCACATTCAAACATGGACAACTTTCATCTTTGTTGGACACATTTTTTCCAACAAAATTCCAAGGATTTTTAATTCCATTCCTAACCTCTCATGACATTCTTCGGCCGACGTCTACTATTTCTCCGTTCTAAAAATAAAAGAAAAGAAAAGAAAACTAAAAAAACTCTAGAAGATAAATTTTTTGTCTTATGGACAAAAAAAAATTGCTCTCTATATTATAAGTTAAGTTATCTTCATTATAAAAACAAGAACGAAAGTAAGTTATAAACTATCAGTTATGAAAATGAGTTACAATCTTACATCCAAAGCAATAATTAAAAGCTTCAAATCAAAAACTTTCTTAGTAAAAAAGCAAATCACATATCACTGACAATTACGTTGTAGACTTAGCATACTGAAACATTACTCAATATCAAAATAAAAACCAAAACTAAGAAAAGGCAAGTACGTACATGTTGGGAGAAAAAGCCGACGGTGATGCTTCCGGTGGCAGCAACAACGGCAGAGGTAGAGCAGCAGTATCTAAAACGGATGGTGGTGATGGATCGCAAAGTTGGACAACTAAATGACCAACTTTTCCTATTAAAGAAAAAAAATAAAATAATCACAAAACTTAGAACACTAAATAAGTATAAACTGCAGTAAAAAAAAATTGATGAATTAACCTATGATTTATTGATTATCAACAAGTTAAACATGTAAACTAGAAGTTTATGAATTTTGACTGATTGAAATGCAGCTATGAAGTGCTTTTCACGAAAAAACTGCTCAATAAACTTTCAAATTTTGCAAAGCTTGGGTTGGGTAATGGTGGCTTGCAGAACTCAATCAAATAGGGATAGGGATCGAACATATGATAGAATGAAGATGCATACACATGAATGATAAAGAGCTGTATATTTATAGAACTAAATGCTAATTAAGATTTAACTAAGGATACAAACCATGCCTCAGTGAATTTAATGGCTCAAAGCATTGAGAAGAAAAAGACTATCAATCACTAACGGTCACAAGCTAGTAAGAAATGAACCTTAGTATAATTATAATTATAAAACATATTTTGTTATGCTAATCTGATAATTTATTTTCAAAACAAAAATGATCATGTCCAAATAAATACCAAAAAGAATTGAACGCTTACGACGCAACAGCTTGCACTACAAAACTTGAAAAAACAATTCTTGAATAATAATCAAGCCACAAGGTCACCAATCAGTCCGAAGTCCTGCAGTTATGTCAGAAAACGGATCTGATGATCATGTGAACAATATTTGGCCACAAATATATTCTATCATAATATTCGTGTAGCTCAAAAGCAAAAAACTTAGGTTCAATCACAGCAAATTTTTACAAAGTAGAAATTGATATTAATCTATAATAGAAATAGAAAGCAATCTAAACAAATGCTAATAGAATTAAAATTGTCCCGCATAAAACAATATATATTTGTAAAAACATTAATCCAAATCAGCTAACAGAGAAAAATCAACGCCGATTCAGCGTTAAGGTATTTACTAGACCTCAACAATCTACATCCGAACATATTTACCAAAAAATGAGGATATTTAACCAAACACTACATCCAAAAAGCATGAGTAAGCACACACACCCACAAAGTTAGACGGAAAAAAAACCAAAATTTTTCAATCAGACGCAAAAAGAAAAAAAAAAAAAAACAAAAACAAAAAAAAACTTAGAATAAACAAAAACAATAAACCAAAACGACAACTGAAAACCTTTAAAAAAAGCACAACCAGAAAAAGACTAAAAAAGAGAAGGCAAATCAATAAACCTTAAATGGAATATGAAGACAGAGGTGA
This sequence comes from Artocarpus hirsutus, assembly GCA_946598075.1. Lineage (NCBI taxonomy): Eukaryota > Viridiplantae > Streptophyta > Magnoliopsida > Rosales > Moraceae > Artocarpus > Artocarpus hirsutus. Next base: position 36,013 of record CAMOHE010043340.1, on the reverse strand, counting down.
ACTAGCGTTCCACCAGCAAAAGTGGAGGCAGAGTGACAGGACTTCAGAGCTCGGACGGCTGAGGAGGAGCGATGGCATCGGGGTTTGAGCAATTGAGTCGTTCCGCTTTGTTTGACCAATAAAAAAAATTAAAAAAAATATCGACGTTTGGACGGTTGAGGCATTCAATGGCAGTTTCAGCAAACGGCACCAACGAGCAAAGGAAAGAAATGCAAAATTCAAGGAAAAGAAGAGTGGGAAAATTAGGGAGGGGGAGGAGAACCACATGAGGAAAGTATTATTAAAGGGAAAAAAAGGAAGGTGTTTTTTTTAAGCCATGCTATTCATTACATAAGGAACGACATAGTTTTGGATTTAGGAGGCAGCATTGACATCGGCTTCCTAACAACTGATGTCAAAGCATAAATTTCATAGTTTTTAATGATTAATTGATGACCGATGTTAAAAGTCTTTAATGTATGTCCAATGCACCAACCGACGTTAAAAGGGGCGACATGAAAGCCTCCAAGTGTTGTAGTGATTGGCCACCACTGGTTGCCATGTTTTGGTGTCATGACAAATTATTTTCCAAATATGATAGAAAGATGCTTGTGGTCTCAAAACGGTGGCCTTAAGGTATTGTGCTAAATTAATGATGATATGTAATCGACAACTGTAGAGTTTCACTGTTGGTTTTTAATTGACAATCGTATAGTATCACAATTGGTTGTTCTAAGAATGTTGGTGGGACATTCTCTGCAATAGTATTTTCTAATGGCAAAAATCAATGTAAGCCTTGGTTGTGGCATTTCTTTGAAATGGCCTATCTAACTTATCTCTTTTGTTCTTTCAAATTGCGTCTAATATATGTTGTTTAAAAGCCCTTGGAAAAAAATTCATCACTTGTAAAGCTTACTTAGATAGAAAGGACCTGTTCATATAAGATTTGGTGGGAAACAAACATCAATTGCTTTCATATTGATTTACAAGCAAGAAAACATAAAAAAAAAAAAAGGAAACCCTGACACGTATAGAGAGGCAATTAGCGGGGAATGGAATTGTTTAATAAAGAAATGTGAGAATTGTTAGACGTATATGTCCTAAGGAGTAAAAATATAACATGTTTTTACAAACATTTTTATCAATAAAGAATTTAAGAATTATTCATATATCAAATCTTGTCATCTTTACGTTCATATTTGTTAAATGTATGTTAAGCAAACTCGGTCTAAACCTTTAAGAATTGGGCATACGATGGACATATTATGTAAAAGAGACGATTCCTAAGATGATGGTCTAAATCATAAAATCCGCAATCGAGGGAATAAATTTAGGCGCTTTATTTATACAAAGATTGTTATGTTGTCTATATCCCTAACAGAAGATGGTTTGTCTTGACCATTGAAGGTAGACTCCATGAATAAAAACATTGGTACATTGTCATAGATAACGATATGCTTGATCAGGACATAAAGTGCATTGATTTGGATTAATAATTCTATCTTGGCAAGTCGATTCACTTTAGACAATGATATGCATTGCATCTTAATCCTGAGATGAGTAACGGGCCCATAGTTTTAACTTATGTCTTTTGATGTACCAAAGAGTGACATCCATATTTTGGTAGTGGTACACATGCCTGTACGTTGGAAGTATGACTCTTGATAGTGTAGACCTGTTATTCATAGATATGGAATCAATAACTCCTCTTTAAGAGTAGTTGATATCCTCTTATATGCATTCTACTGTAATTATAAAATTAGAGTGCTCAACCGTTTGGATACACAAGTGTAACCGAATGGTGTACCGTCTTTGGATGGTAAGTTTTTCGTTGGTGAGATAATGGAATATAAGATAAAAATAATTGGGAAGGTAGTCAGAATTTATTCTTAAGCCTATTATGGATAATCTTATGGGGATATAATACATTACGATATGCCATGGAGACTTAGCTACAGGGGCTTCGTAATTCTACATAGTTTGAGAGTGTAGCTTTAAGCTTTTAGTAGAATAGCGTTAGAGCTGATAATCATGAAATGTATATCTGTGATATTGGGTTTCATAATTATCGGGAGCTTGAACTATATAAGTCCATCATGTCCCCTTTGTTAGCTCATAAAAAATCCTGTAACGATACAGTGTGATTTTTAAATAATTAGTGACTTGTGTCAAATTATCATATTAAGATCAGATAATTCATGTCTGTTTATCTGTTGAATTAAGTTTATGAATAAATTAATTTAATATAAACTTGTTGAATATCGAGATCAGATAATTCATGTCTTTTTATCGGTTGGATTAGTTTTGAATAAATTAATTTAAGATAAACTAGTTCAATTATTTGGAATATTTATTTTCCTAGAGATTATCTAGATATGACTATTTTAATCAGATAACTTCTCTATTGGGTTGTTTGAATTAAAACTGAGGCTCTATCCCAAGAATCTCAAGTGGGAAATATGGATTCATAAGGATTATTTATCGTAAGTTGGGTAGGCCGATCTTTAAGTTCAGCCTATCGATAGAGCAAGCTTGCCAGGCCGATTTGCTAGTTTAGTCTGTGGACCTAACGGTAAAAATATCACATGTTGTCATGCAAATTTTATCAAATATTAATCTTGATTTGATTCTAATTTGAATTTTTGAGGCCTTTTTTGATAAGAACTAACTCCTGGCCCTAACCTCTATAAAAAGGAGAGTAAGACTCATTGTTATTTAGATTAGTTGAGAAATCTAGAGTGAGACTTTGCTGGTGAGATTCTACAACTCCCTGGAGAACTATTGTTCACAAATCACAAACTATAGCTTTGCGGTTTTCTTAATTGATTGGAAAGAGAGTCATTGGGGAAAGGCTGAATAATTTGCTCCAACACACACTCCGATCATGGATAGAGAATAGTAAATAAGACTAGTTAATTGAGGCTATTCTGGAATGTTATACTCTTTACGTATTGCGGGAGCTTTTTTGCATTTACAAAGTTAGTAAGATCTGGTTAATTTATTCATATGGTGTGTCAAACTTGTGTTTTGAAAATACTTTGGTATAAAAATTTTAAAATTCTGCTGTGTACTATTTTTCTAACAATTGGTATCAGGGCTATAGTTTTTTACATAAATTTACAAGTTTGTGATCATGCTATATAAATAAATTATGTGATCTTAATCTCTCCTATGCTTGAATATTGATTTTTTAGAGAGTTGACACTCTAAGGTTTTTATATATTTATATGTTGTTATGGATTATATAGTGAATGTTTATTAATTACTTATGGTTGATTAAATTATTATTAAATTATTTATTAACTAATTAATTTATGCCGGTTATGGTTCCTTAGAGGTTAGAATATGTATATAAGCTTTTCATGGTGGACTATCATCACTGCCTAGGAATTTTAATTTAATTTTAAATTTGTAAGAATTTTGTAATTAAATGCTCATTCAGAGAAGATAGATCTAGAAGACGAATCCAAAAGATGGATGATAGCGATTCCAGGTATTTCTTAAGTCTCTAATTTTATGTTTTTAATTATTGAAAATAAAATTAAAAAACAGCATAAAAGATGTATTTTTTGGATGTTGTAATTTCTACTTAGTCGGTATGTCAAACCTCTTGGCCTGGCATATCGATGGTCGTAGACCTGTAGGCCAAACCTCTAGGATCGACAAGCCATCTATGGGACAAAAATCTTATGGCTCTGGTGACAGGTCAAACTTTCGAGTTCAATAGGCTGATCTATCATGACGGGCAGGCCGATCTATAAAGTTTGGTGGGCTGGAGGGTCATAACCGACAGGCCGATCATATAAGATCGGCATGCCGATAGAGAGTTGTAAACTTATAAAAAAAAGGTGCATTTTTTGATGCAGTTTTTATTTTATTTTTGAGACAATTCTAAGAAACATTAAATTTAGATATGACTGAAAATATGGAGTTTTTGATCTATGCGGTATTGAAAACTTGAAGATGGACATTACATGAAGAAGGATACAATTTGAAGATTCAAGGATGAAGAGTTGATAATATGTTTCTATTATTCTCCTGTAATCCTTGTTTTCTTTTCTCTAGGATGGAGCCATAATATTACGGTTATTTATTATTATTTTGCTTGTACCTTTGCATGATTGCTTTTCTTGTTTGCTTTATAATATGATTTGCCATGTATATTGATAACATGTCAAAATAAAATAGGGAGTGTCGCTCATTAAAAATTATCCATGCATGTTTATAAAATAAAATCTTGATTTCAAAAGAATAAGTAGGAGATGGTTTTCAAAGAGAGGGCCTATGGCCTCCATCGTTGATCCATAGGTAGCACATGGTGGTTCTGACTCCTAAGAAGGAACTTCATCATGTATCGGGTTGGATTTCTTAGAGGATACGTTATTTTAGCATGATATATAGTTGTTGATGAGACTTAGAAAATGCACTTTTCTTAACATTGAAATCAATCGTTTTGCATTAATATTTCCCATAAAACTCCTCAATTATAGCAATTTAGTGATAAACAGTGTTTTAGTGTCTTAGATGAAAATGTGTTCAAATATGTGTTTTTATTGTGTTTTTATGTTTAATAATATTTTTGATAATTTTTAGAAACGTTTTGGTGTGTTAAATATGTGCTTAATCTATAAATAGTTAAGACCATAAAATTATGTTATGTTATTTTATTTTGAGTCCTAATGTGTTTGATGGTGTGTTTTAAGTTTGTAAATATGTCCTATTATATTTTCAATAATTTCTAAAAATATTTCAAAGTCTTAAAAATTATATCTGTGTCAAACCAAAATAAGTCTAAAAATTTTAAAAGTTTGTAATTAATTTTGTGTGTTTTAATGTAAAATAAATATTTTTAATAATTATTTTGTTTGTAAAATAATTAGTTTTAGTGTGTTTGTGAATTTTAGATATGAAATCCGAAGCAAAACGATGCAAAAAGGGACAAAATCGGACAACAAATGCCTCAAAAATCATTAAAAAAATCAAATTTTAGATACTGGAAGATGCGTGGTGCGTTTCTGGCCCTTGGATGAGCCACCCAAATGATCGTGATCGTCCAAGGGAGGGACGCATGTCATTTTGTCAGCCGCTGCGTCAGTTGCATCTCAGTAGTGGAATCGACGCATCACAATCTGATTGGCTCATGTATTGCACGCGTCGACAGAGCCACCGGCGTCAGTCAGGGAATCTCAGACAGCGTTGAATCTCATGCAGTCGTGCTTATTTTAGCCGTCCTTTAAGCCATTGGATCTGCATACTATGACTAATTGAATGGTTCTCAAGTTCAGTCCCATTGGTCCTACCTGACCCCATTTGCTCTGTCAGTTTTCGTCTATTGGATCTCGCATTTAAAGGCCTAGAACATGCATGTTTCAATACGTGTAGCCGTTGAGAAGCAGAGGATCACAAACGAATTCTCACAAAATGAAAAAGGGAATCTCACATGAAAAAAAGAGGAAAATTTTGGATCATTTTGATATGAATTTTTCAACGTAGCTACAGTTAAAAAAATGATAAAAATGTATGAATAGTATTTTTTAGGCTCTATAAATATCGAGCCTTTGATGCTTGGCAAAGCAATCTCCCTTCACGTAGTATATAATTACTACTACTTAATTAGTTTTTATTTCAGTTTTTTTGTCTTGTTTCTTGTATAGTATTTCTAGTTCATGTTGTAAAAATTATGTTTAATAATATTAGTAGTATTTTATTAATTATGTCTATTTAATTTCCTTTTTAGTTGAGAGAAGAGGGGAAAATTTTAGCAAAATTACCTTAAATATTTTTGGTTTTTCTTAGTTTTCTATGCGGTTGTAATGCCAAAATATTTTCTTAGAAAACTTAGGATTTCAATATTTTCTTAGCTAGAATTTTGCCAAAATTACAGTTTCGATTTATTGACGACATAGACTGGCACGGATAATGCTTGGGAGGACCTTGATTACTCGTAGACAAAGAATGGCTTGGTAAATGCTTAACTTACTATCTTGGTTATTATTTCTGTTAAGTTATGTTGAAATACTGCCTATTTATTGCATTGTGTTTTTGCTACATTATAGACATTGAATGGCACAGTAAATACTTGGTAACTCTTGATTTATTGTCAACATAGGATGGTATAATGTATTCTTAAACCAACTAATAAATAAAAAGAAAAACTAAAATATATTTAAGATAATTTCCAGAATAGAACCTTTGAATCTCAGCCCTATTATTATTGCCGTTTTACTTCTTTAAATTGCCATTGTTATTATTGTTTCTCTGCTTAAGTTATTTTAAATTGTCTGTATTTGTTGTTATTAAAGTTCCAAATTTTCAAAATCTGAAAAATGAAAAATGTTGTGAAAATATGTAAATATTGTAAATATATTTTCTAAATAAAACAATATTAATCCTCATATTTTTCGGCTTAAATAAAGAAAAGATTAATATAATATATGTATTGGAACTGAATAAATCCTTCCTTGTAGGTTCGATATCAGATTCATCGAGTAAGTATTACTTTAGACAACCTTATACTTGGGGTTATTTTAGAGTGCGTTAATAGATGTAAGATTAAGTTTTTGGTGCCATTGTAGGAAAACGGTATTGCTTTCAATGCAGTACAATATTGTATAATATATTTTCTTTTTCTTTTTCTTTTATATATTACTAACTTTTCTTTTTATGTTTTATTTGTTTTCTTTTGTTAATATTTTCTATTTTGCAGGTGTTAAATATTGTTCACGTAGAAATTTGCATGAATTTTCTGTAAGTTACTATTTGTGTAATAGTAGTTACTATTCATGTTACTATTTTACTATTAAAAAGAAATTAAAAAAATATAAAATATAAAAAATAAAAAAATTCTAAAAATCATAAAAATTTTATTTTCTTTCTTTTTCATTGTAAAATATTTATTTTTCTAGTTTTAGGTTTTTGCCTTAGAAATAAAACTTCATAAAATTTTAGATTCGATTTTCCATAATACTTAATAAATAAATTGTGTTTTTGTGAAAAGTATTTTTTGAGAAAGTTTTGTTGGGGGCTAGTACTGTTTTGGAATTTTTCAATAACTAGTTCACTTTTGGAGATTCTCCCAATACCAGTCAGTCCAAGAGCACCACCAATCTTTCTTGGGGACATTCTTGAAAAATACAATTCTTAAATTTTACAAAATTAATAAGGCAAATACTTTTCATTTACTACTTTACTCTCCCTGAATAAAGAAAAGCTTAGTATCTATCTATAAAATATTGTAAATATTTAAATAATTTGTATGCTAGTTTGGTCTCGTGAGTCTAAAAGTCGTAGGTTAATTAGAAAAAGTTTAGAACCACTTTTTGTCTCTATTGTGTTTTCAAATTTACTAAAAATGGCTGATGATGAAAGTGTTCATAATGAAAATATTAGTAATCAACAAATCATCAATCTTGTTCGTTCAATGAGAGATTATTTGTAATCACCTCGTGAATCCACTCCATCATATTTGGTTTTTCCTCTCAATGCCCATCACTTTAGGTTTAAACCTAGAATGATCAACTTGCTTCCCAATTTTCATGGCCTAGCATCTGAAAACCCATATTTGCACCTTGGAGAGTTTGAAGATGTTTTTGCTATCTTCACTGACAAGCAAGTTTCAAATGAAATTGCTAAACTTAAGCTTTTTCCTTTTTCTTTAAAAGACAAAGCTAAAACTTGGCTTACTTCTTTAAAACTTAGGTCAATAGATACATGGCAAGAAATGCAAACTAGGTTTCTAAAAAAATTATTTCCAACACATAAAACCAATGCTTTAAAAAAACAAATTCAAAATTTTTCCCAAAATTCAAAAGAAGTTTAGTTTCAATGCTAGGAATGATTTAAGGATTTGTTGAATTCTTGCCCATATCATGGTTTTGAAAAATGGTGTTACATTAGTTTCTTTTATGAAGGTTTAACTCCTGAAACCCATCAATTTGTTAAAACAATATGTAATGAAAAATGCCATTACATTAGTTTCTTTTATGAAGGTTTAACTCTTGAAACCCATCAATTTGTTGAAACAATGTGTAATGGAGAATTCCTTGATAAAGAACCTAATGAATGTTAGATTTTCTTAATAATTTAGCTACAAACACTCAATATTGGCAACACAGTAATTCTGAAGGCTCAATTAGATATAATCTTGATAATGCTCAAAGAGGTGTCCATCAACTTAGTCAAAAAAAATGATATAAATGCTAGAATTCAATGTTTGGCTAAAAAGATTGAAGCCATGGAATGAAGGAATGTCCAAGAACCCAAAATTGAAATTTGTGTAATGTTTGCCAAACTCTAGGATACTCAACTTATGAATGCCCAATTTTTAAGGAAAAGTCCTATGAACAAGTGAATTACACAAATCAATTGGACCCAGTTAGAAAGCCATTTCTATCCCCACATTCTAACACATACAATTCACAATGAAGAAACCATTCCAATTTCAGTTGGAGAAATGATCAACCACAATAGCAATTTCAACCACCACCACCACTTCCACCACAAAATTCTCAAGGTCGTCCATCATTTCCACAACAATCTCAAATTCCATAATTTCCATCAAATTCTTAAAATTTTCAAAGACTTCCACAAATTTTTTTTGAAAATCTCCAATCTTGAGTCAAAACTCTTAAAGACACTTTGCAATCTTTCAGTCAAGCTCAAAAAACACTTATTCAAAAACAAGAAGTTCATAACACTTGCACTTCTCAAGACATTCATGAAATTAAAGAATCCATTTCTAAACTCACTTCTTCCCTTCATATTCAAGAAAAAGGCAAGTTTCTTGCTTAACTTGTACATTATCCATCTGCAAATGAACTTGCCTCTTCTAGTTCACAATCACAACAAGAAACTGTTAATTTTGTCACAACTCTTCAAAGTGGAAAAGTTGTTGATAAAACTAATCTTTCAAAAGATTAGAAGGCTAATTCAACTTTGAAAAGTAGTGATAAAATTAATAGTGATGAGGAAAATTTTTTGAAAAAGAAAAGAGTGTTTCAAAAGAAAAATTTATTCCAAAGGTCCCATTTCCTCAAGCTTTGCTTTCAACAGAGAAATCTAACAAAAATGCTGGAATTTTTGAACTATTTAAACAAGTCAAAATTAACATTCCACTTTTAGATGCAATTAAACAAGTCCCATCTTATGCTAAATTTTAAAAAAATTGTTGTACAATTAAAAGGAAGCACAATGTGACTAAAACTGTATTTTTAGCTGAGAATATTAGTTCCATCATTCAACATGATTCAACAATGAAATACAAAGATCTTGGTTGTCCCACAATTTCTTGTATCATAGGAAATACTCAAATTGAACATGTTTTGTCAGACCTTGGTGCTAGTGTCAACCTTTTACCTTATTTCATCTATCAGCAATTAAGTTTAGGTGAACTAAAGCCAACTTTTGTCACACTTTAGTTAGCTAATTGATCTATAAAAATTCTAAGAGGTGTTGTTGAGGATGCGTTAGTCCAAATTGATAAATTTTACTATCTGGTAGATTTTATTGTTTTGGATACACAACTTGTTGCAAATTCAAATGTTCAAATTTCTGTCATTTTAGGTCGTCTATTTCTTGCAACTTCTAATACTTTAATTAATTGTAGAAATGGAATGCTAAAATTCTCTTTTAGGAATATGACTTCAGAATTCAACATTTTTAACATGGCATAATCACCCTCTAGAAAGTGTGAAGTGAACTTTGTTGAGAGCAATACTTCTAGAATGTTTGTTGATTCTTTGGCTGATTTGGCTAATTCTTTTGATTCAAATGTTCAACCTAAAGTTGATAACCATCCTGTGAATGTTTTTGTTGACCAACCTCTTGAACTTGAAAATTCAAGTTTTAAACCTAAATGTGAAAATGAAGTTTTTGAAGAAGAACCCAAGGATGAGGTAATGGGTGACAATATGGATGATCTCATGTATGATCTCATGGATGAAGAAGAATTTTACCAAATGTTCTTTGCAGCAACTGGCAACTTAACTTTTTAGGAGTGCTATCTTTTAGGAAGGTTCAGAGCAACTCTTCCAATGGTTATCAACATTGACGATTTCGATTCCGATTCTGAAACTATAATCATAGTTATAGATTAATGTTTGTATTGTTTTTATGTTTTTATACGTTGTATCTTTATTTTCTTTGTTTTTTCTAAAAATAAAAAAAATAATCTAAAAAATTCATTAAAATGGCAGAAATTATATAGGTTATAATCAACATGATTAGTTGGTATTTTTGTATCAACGGCCTCTAGAAACGCATTTTAATTAAATGATTTTCAATGAATTTTTCTAAATTTTAGGCTTTTGTAAATAATTAAAAAAAACATAAAATTCAAAAATTCAAAACACAAAAATATTTTTATTTCTTAGTAATCTGTTAGGTTACTTTTCTTTAGCCCATTATCGATGTGCATTGTGTCGCATGTGTCTATACAGTATTTCTTATGTCTAAACAGTAATCTAACCCTCGTTTATAAAATTCGTTACTGTGTATTTAAGCTCAAAACTCTTTGTTCTTTCTCTCTCTAAATTTCTCGTTTTGTCTCTTTAACTCTTAAATTTTCTCTTTCTTCTTGCTAAAATTCTTGAAAATTCTCTAAAACTCTTTCAAAGTTCTTTGATTTTTCAAACACTTTATCCAGAAGATCTTCAATATCCTTTTCTCCTGCTTCAACAAAAATCTCCCCAATTCTCTCTCAAACTCTCTCTTGAAGTTTTCAATTCAATCTCAAGAATCTCAATTTCTTAATCATGGATCCAAAATATGAGCACTTAAAGAAATATTTTCCTTCACTTTCTCAAAGAGAAATCAGAAAGAAGTACAAAACTAGAGTCACTTGACTTTGGATACTTTCACGTTTTAAACTTCCTACTAATATCAAGATGTACATAGAAGGTCTTGTTCATCCAAGTGATGTAAATAATGTAGGTTTGCCTGGTATGAGTACAAGTCTGTGTGCTAGAAAAAGAAGAGCTTGTCGTATGGAACCGAAATGTCATAAATGCTCTCATCAAACTTGTTCTAGAAAATGTCCTTCACCTAGTCTTGTATCTAGAAATAGAGAAGATAAAATTCAATTCTGTAAAAATGGTCTTAGGAATAAGAACTTAGAAGATCTCTAAGTTTCTCTTGAGTCCCATCCAAGTGGATATGTTTGGGGGGCTATGAAACAACTCTAGCCTCAATTTCATGCATAAAAGGAACGTCTTAGGAATCTGACACTAAAAAAGCTAACTGTTTAGTTTGCAAGAATGTTAGATGGAAAGCAGACTCAAGATCTTTCTACTTTAGAACAAGGTTTGTAAAGTATTTTTCTTTGTTTCTTTGTGTGTCTGTCTTTTTAAAAAAATCATTAAAAATTAAAAAAAATGTTAAAAATTTATCTGAGATATGATCATGGTTTTAATGAAAAATCATCAGAACGGCTGAGTAACGAAATTTTTGAAACGCGTTTTGATGAACAAAAGTTTTCTTTAACTCATTCTCTAATAAAATTTCATCAACAAAAAGATTTTCATTTTTGTGTGATTTATACGGTAGTTGTTGTGATTGTACTGTTTATCTTTTAATAATAATATTTTGACTTTTTTTCTTTTGTCAGATGCATAATTTTCTTCAGTAGGTATTTTGTGTATTGTGTAAGATAAGCTTTGCTTCGATTTTTAAAATTTAGTCAAATTTGTCAAAAGTTGTACAATATTGTCCAGTTTGTCAAAAGGTAAATAGTTTTACAGATAAAAATTTTCAAAAATTTTTGCAGTTGTTTCACATTTATCTATCTATCCTTATCTGTCATCATAGCTGTCTTTACTTAATTGTACCTAACGTTCTCCTTACGTGTGTATAAAATCCCTTTAGTTCTTAAGTTTTCCTTTGAGTGGATTTGTAAGATAGAGTCAATCTAAAAAAAAAGAGTCTTAGTCTTAGTAATTATTATGAATTCCTCGTCTCAGTCGTCTTTAAAGTTCAACAATATCTATGTGTTTTGCGGTTCTAAATTAGGAAAAGGTATTGATTACATAGAAGCTGCATTTCATTTAGGTTTTGTCTTGGCTAAGAAAAGGATAAATCTTGTCTATGGAGGAGGTAGTCTAGGTTTAATGGGTACTGTTGCTGCTAGAAGTCGTTCTGGAGGTACTGAATGTAACAACTGCCAATTTCATGTAACGAAATATGTCAAGTTAATGACGACGTTAAGTAATCTTAAATGATATGTGTATTGAGATTTGATATATGATATAATGGTGCTAACTATTTTATTTTAAGTATTATGACAAGTGACGGTCACGTGGAATCGATATGCCCAAGTGTTCAGGTTATTAATGTTGAATGTTTAATTATAATTTTAGTGGTAATTAATGCTTTGATGAATTCTAGTATGTTAGGGCAGATCGGCAGGCCAGACCATTTAGTTCTACAGGCCGAAATGAACCTCACACAACGGCAGGTCGATGAGTATAATTGATAGGCCGGACCCCAAACCTTTGGCAGGCCAAACTGAGGGATATGCAGGCCGAAGACTACTGACGAGCTATCAGCAGAAATCATCCAAAATTTGTGACGATCATGATTGGATGTGATTGGATAAAATTGATTGATTTAAGGTGATCGATTGGCGTATTTTTAGATTAATTCATCAATTAAGGAAAAGAAATAGTTGACTTTTGATTAATTGAATTTAATTGGTTATGGTTTCCTATTTTAAAGAGGTGAAATATGGTAAGTGGAGATAAATTATTGGTTTTTCCTTAATCTCCTCCATCCTCACGTGAAGTATGCCTCAAATTAATCAGAAAATTCTTGAAATTAAAGAGAGAATGTCTCTTCCCTTTTCACCATTTTCATTTTTCACGTAAATGCTCTCTTTCTTGTTCATGATTTTCTCTCCCACCTTCTCTCTCTTCTTCATGTTTTCTCCATTTTCTCCCTCTCATTTCCCCTGCTATTATTTGTAAGAAATATTGAAATTTCTTAGGGTGAATTCAAAAGAGTTTTGAGAAGAATCTGTTTTAAGGTATGAACTCAATTTTGGTATTTTTTTTTAGAACGTATTTTCCTCCTATAATGTGACTGCCATATCTTTCTATACAAATTTTGTTTTGCTCTAAATTTTTAATATGTTATTCATGTATGTGTTTTGTGCTAACCCTCAAAATTCACCTCAATTGGATTTTTCTACGGTACGTTATGAATTTTCTTCTCTCTGCCACTCATAAGAAAGTATTGCCAATTGTCTATGATGCACAAAAATATAGGTTTTCTTCATAATGCAAATGAATGTTATTTTGCACGAAATTTGGCAAATATGTTCATGTATATGTTAAGTGATGGACTAGAAAGTTTGGTGATAATTTTATTAATATTTTGTGTGTTGTGAAATTTTCATTAGGACTAGGTTTTTTAGACTGTTTTATCAATGAATAGAGATATTGTTATTGGATAAAGTTTTTGAATGATTTAATGAGATTATTTTGATGATGAAATATTTTGTACTTCTATAATTATATGTTAGAAGGTTGTCATAAGAATTTTAGAGCCCAAATAATTTATTTTTAATTATTGGAATGTGATAAATGTATATAACTCACCGCCTGACACAATGAAAATTATTGTTGCCTCTGTCTTTTAATGCATGTTTTGGATTATATGGAATTTATTTAGAGGTGATTTTTGGGTATGTTGAGGTTCTTAGTGTCTAATGTATGCAAGATTTTTATGGAATTATTTTGAAATGTAAATAATTTATTATGTGAATGTTTGTAAGGATTGCTCACTGAATTGTATTGCTGGCAGAATATGTATTGTATGTTATGTGATGTTATATGAAATGGATGTTATGTTGTGGTGATTAATTCATTGAAAATATAAGTTAATTGCCATTTTTATGAATGTATGACATGAACACAATGAGAAGTAAGCACATTGAGACCGCGGCATCGTTACCTATAAATTAAGGTTAAGTACGCTTATTGAGGTAAGTACATTCTCACCTACAACATGATGAGTTTATGAAAAGTTTAAAATCTATGTTCATGATGGTTTTATGATGATTTCTCATGATGATTATACATGAAGTATTATTATGAAAGTTTATGCATGTTTTGATGATAATGTTTTTCAAAGCATGAAAGTATAAATATGTATATATGTATCGCCTAAATAAGTGTTGCACACCCAATGATATGTTAAGTTATGATATGAAATGATATGATGTCATGTTTGGTTTGGGATTAGTTACCCCTCTCCTCTCATGACGGCGCACCTATGATGATGATGTTTATGGTGCAACACTTGGGCCCTTAAGATAAAATGATTAAAGTTTTAATATGGTCAATGTAATGAAAGATATGTTTCATATGAAATTGTGCCTAGTGCACTATTATGATGATGATGATGATGAGGATGATGTTCATAAAATGTTTTAAGTTGTAAGATTTACAAATGTACTTACTAAGTCAAGTTTTACATCATGTTGCAAATAAGGGTAAGAGACTTATGGATTAGGTGGAGGACACTGACGAGCGTGTGAGCTAAGGAAGATGAATTGCAAACGGAAGAAAACCAAAGAAAGGGATTTTAGTGAAATAAACCATGTTTTACAATTCCGAGTATGTTTATTTCTTGAATTTTAAGGATTTGAATTCTGCTTTAAAATTTTGAATATGTTTGTTTGACGGACATTTAAAATTTGAGTTATGACAATTTAACTTAGTAGTTTACCTATTATCTTCTGCTTTTGAAATATTAAGAATGGTTTTTAAACAAAATTTTTTCACAGTTCGACCTGCCAACCATTACTGGTCAGACTGTTGAAGAATTTAATCGGCCTGCTAATTGCCAAGTATCGGCCTACCGATCCTATTGATTTTAAAACCCCCGTTTTGCAAATCCTCGTGCGGCTTGCCGATGGATGACCTTTAGCCTGCCGATCGAGTTTGGCTTACTGAAGTCTTAAGTTTGGCTTGCCGAATTGCATATGTAGATTTTAAAGATGTTTTTAAAAAGTTTATTCAGTTTGATTTGGTATTTGATAAACTATTTAAAATGTTTATAAATGGGTAATATATTGATGTATATTTATATGTATATATAAAACAAAAAAAATGCATGGATCTTGGGTTATGTTTTCAAATTACCTTGTAATTAAATAGTTTATCTTCTAAATAAAAGTTTTATGAAACAACATCTGTGACGTTCGTAAAGGGGGGCGTTACAGGCTTTGGTATCAAAGCGGTTTTTGTTTTCAATTCATATTGCCACACGTCAGTCTAAGTCCTCTAAGTAAGTATGTTTTAAAGTTTAATGATAAGATGTAAGTATGATGATAAGAATAAGGTTTAGATGTTTAATGATAATGCCCTAGTAGTGAAAACCTGTCTCATAAATTAGAAGTTTATTCCTAAGTCATAACTCTTTTAGGAAATCAATTATGGATGGCCACAGAAGAATGCAAACCTGCACTCAGACCAACGAGATGTTGATGACGATGATCGCTAAGTTACAAAGGCAACTAGAAGAGCAAAGAAGAGAAATTATTGAATTAAGAGCCAACGGCCACAATGGCAAATGACGAGGCAATGACGTGCCTCCTCCTCCTCCTCCTCCTCCCCAGCCACAAGTCAATGAAGTTCTGGCTCGTGCTGCTGAACCTAGAGCGGCCTATCAGGAACCCCTACTAGTCTGATGGAAGAGGGTTAAGCCAGCAGACTTTGAAGGTTCTAAGGATCCACTGGTCGCACAAGGATGGTTAAAGACAATTAAAGCCACTCTAAGACTCATGGGCTTCACAAATAATGAGAAAGTTCTCTGTGCATCGTATTGTCTTACCATGGAGGCCAGGATTTGGTGGGATAGAATCAAATAGAGCAAGAATGTCAATGAAATGACCTAGGCCGACTTCATTCATGAGTTCAATACGAAGTTCTTCCACATGAATATTACCAGGAAGCACTACGACGAGTTCGAGAACCTACGCTAAGGAGACATGTCGGTAACAGATGTTGTGGCAAAATTTAACCAACTAGCTCATCTTTGCCCAGGAATGGTTAGTGTTGAAAGTGAAAGGGTCAGAAGATTGATCAGAGTCCTCAGGCTGGAGATTGCTGCGATAGTTGATGGGGCAAGTCCAACCAGAAGCCAGGAGCAGGTTGTTTTGAGGGTCCAACTTGCAGAATTCCACTTGTCGAAGCTAAGAAGAAACCAGCCTTAGTCAGATTAGCCAGCTAGTTATGCAAACAACCAGAACTGCTCTTCACACAAAAACAACAACAACAACACAACAACAACAACAACAACCAACATTGGTGGAACAACAAGAGGAAGGGCAATCCCCAAAACCAACAGAGCCAAGGCAACAAGAGGTTTAATGGCAGCCAACCCAACAACTACAGCAGGTAGTTTCAACCATGCACCAATGTGGTAGGAATCATCTTGGAGACTGTCGTATGGGGTCTAACCGGTGTTTTATATGTGGATAAGAAGGTCATTTTGCCAACAACTATCCGAACAAGATGAATACTCAGGCCCCACAAAAAGCTCCTCTAGCCCAACTCCATCAAATGCAAGCCTCCTTTGAAGGGCCACTAATTAGTCAAGGAAGACTTGAAGCCCCAACTTCAAACGCCCGCATCTATGCCATGACGAAAGAACAAGTGGCTGCTAAAGCCTCAAATGTGGTCACAGGTCAGATATCAAGTCTTTCTATTAATGCATATGTCCTTTTTGATACGGGTGCCACATATTCTTTTGTATCGTCGACTTTTGCTGAGAAGTTAGGGCTTTGTTTAGAACCTATGAGACAAGGATTCACTACGGCACTACCCTCCGGGGAAGTGATGATATCTACGAACTATTTGCATACAGTACCCTTATGGATTTCTAAAAGGAAACTTTTCATCGACCTCATTGTGATCGATATGTACGATTATGACATGATTCTTAGGATGGATTTTTTAAGCAAGTACAATGCTTCCATTGAATGTCGTAAATGAAAGGTGACTTTCCAACTAGAACATGAACAAAAGTTTGTTTATATGGGCGAGTTAAGAAAGAAACCAAGCATGTTTTTATCAACCATAAAAGCAAGGCAGTTGCTAGCTAGCGGCTGCATGGGCTATCTGGCCAACGTAGTAGATAAAAGTCAGGAAGAAAAGACAAAGATTGAAGATGTGGTAGTGGTACATGAATTTTCAAAAGTGTTTCTAGATGATCTGTCAAGCTTACCTCCTAATAGAGAAGTTGAATTCGAGATCGAGCTCGCTCTAGGCACCGATCCTATTTCGAAGGCACCATATAGAATGGCCCCAGTAGAGTTAAAGGAGCTTTATTCCTAACTAAAAGAACTTCTCGAGAAAGGCTTCATAAGGCTTAGTCACTCACCATGGGGAGCTCTAGTCTTATTTGTCAAGAAAAAGGATGGCACTATGAGACTCTACATCGACCATAGAGAGTTGAACAATGTAACGATCAAGAACAAGTATCTGTTACCTCGAATTGAGGACTTGTTTGATCAGCTAAAGGGTGCATCTGTGTTCTCGAAGATTGACCTGCAGTCAGGATATCACCAGCTGAAGATTGAAGAAGGAGACATTCCTAAGACAGTCTTTAGATCGAGGTTTGGTCACTATGAATTTGTGGTTATACCTTTCGGTCTAACGAATGCACCTGCAGCCTTCATGGATCTGATGAATTGGGTATTCAAGGATTTCCTCGATAAATTTATTGTTGTGTTTATCGACGATATTCTTATTTATTCAAAGAGTCAAGAGGAACACAAGGAGCATTTGAAAATTGTGCTGGAGACATTAAGGATACATAAGTTATATGCAAAATTCTCCAAGTGTGAAATCTGGCTCGATAGAGTGTCCTTCTTAGGCCATGTAATATCAAAGGAAGGGATTATGGTTGATCCTGCGAAAGTAGAGGCTGTTCTCAGTTGGAAACAACTGACAAATGCAAGTGAAATAAGGAGCTTTTTGGGTCTAGCTGGTTATTATCGGAGATTCATGGAAGACTTTTCCAAAATTTCAGCACCACTCACAAATCTTTCCCGTAAGGGAAAGAAGTATGAATGGATGGAAGCATGTGAGAATAGTTTTCAAGAACTAAAGAAGAGGCTAACGACTGCTCCAGTATTGGCTATTCTAGAAGGAAATGACGGATTTGTGATTTACAGTGATGCATTTAAGATGGGCCTTGGTGTAGTCCTAATGTAGAATGACAGAGTGATAGCCTATGCATCGAGACAACTGAAGGATTACAAGAAGAACAATCCTACTCATGACCTCGAGTTAGCAGTTATGGTTTTTGCACTGAAAATATGGAGACATTATCTGTATGGGGTCCAATGCAAGATCTTCACTGATCATCAAAGCCTAAAGTACTTCTTCACTTAGAAGGACCTGAACATGAGACAGCGAAGATGGCTAGAGTTGGTGAAGGATTATGACTGTGAAATCCTAAATCATCCTAGAAAGGCTTACCGAGTGGCTGGTGCTTTTAGTAGGAAGTCAACGACTATGCTGATGACAATGTAAGCTATGTCTCAGCCTTTAAGGAAGAAAATTCTAGACTTCGGCTTGAAACTTATCACAGGCTAGTTTTCTGCACTCACTCTTGCTCCAATGCTGCACGATGAGATTCGAAGTAAGCAAGATGATGATGTAAGCCTCGTAAGGATTAAGCAAGAAATAAAAGGAGGCAAATGTGAAGAGTTTCAAATTGCTGATGGTGGAACTCTATACCTCAAGGACTGCATATGTGTTCCAATTGTTGATGGTTTAAGGGAAAGAATTTTGGCAAAAATACATGATACTCCTTATTCAATTCATCCAGGTGCAACAAAGATGTATAACGATCTAAGGGATAACTTCAGGTGGTTTGGAATGAAACAAGATGTTGCTATGTATGTGAAGAAATGTTTGACATGCTAGCAAGTCAAAGCTAAACACTAGAGACCTAGTGGTGATTTACAATCAATCTAGATACCAGAATGGAAATGGGAGGATATAGCAATGGATTTCATTACTGGTTTACCCAGGACTATGAATGGATATGATGCTATTTGGGTCGTTGTGGATCGACTGACGAAGACGGCGTATTTCATTCCCATCAATATCACTTACTCTACGAAACGGTTAGTGGAACTCTATGTCAAGGAGATTCTACGACT
Organism: Artocarpus hirsutus; assembly: GCA_946598075.1. Taxonomy (NCBI): domain Eukaryota; kingdom Viridiplantae; phylum Streptophyta; class Magnoliopsida; order Rosales; family Moraceae; genus Artocarpus; species Artocarpus hirsutus. The sequence continues at coordinate 16,863 of CAMOHE010043340.1, read as the reverse complement.
TCATGGAATTCCTAAGTCTATCATCTCAGACCGTGATGGCAGGTTCACATCCAAGTTCTAGAAAAGTGTACAGACTGCAATGGGGACCAAGTTACATTTTAGTACAACATTTCATCCTCAGACAGGTGGCCAAATGGAGAGGACAAACTTAATCTTAGAGGATATGCTACGGTCTTGTACTCTCAACTTTAAGACCAGCTGGTGTAAAGGTTACCATTAGTAGAGTTCACATACAACAATAGTTATTAGGCGACAATTGGGATGGCACCCTATGAGGCTTTATATGGACGAAAATGTAGGTCGCCTATATGTTGGCATGAAGTTGGTGAAAAGAAGTTGATGGAAAGTGTTGACAACGAAAAGACTGATTTTGTCAACGAAACCTCCGAAATGATTAAGTTGATACAGAGGAGAATAGAGACAGCTCAAAGCCGTCAGAAGAGTTATGCTAATAAAAGAAGAAGACCCTTAGAATTTGTTGTAGGTGAATCTGTATTTTTAAAAGTTGGACCAATGAAAGGAGTTAAGAGGTTTGAAAAGAAAGGCAAGTTGAATCCAAGGTTTATCGGACCTTATGAAATTGTGAAACGGATAGGCAAGGTGGCTTATCAGCTGAAATTGCCATCAGAAATGTCAGCTATGCATAATGTGTTTCATGTTTCTATGCTCAAGAAATATGTTCCAGACCCTATGCACGTGATTGAGCCACAAGAGATCGAGATATGAGAAGACTTGAGCTATGAAGAAAAGCCAGTGGAAATACTTGATCGAAAAACCAAGACCTTGAGGAATAAAGAAATTCCTTTGGTCAAGGTGCTATGGCAAAATCACCTAGTGGAAGAAGGCACATGGGAATGCAAAGATGACATGAGAACGAAGTATCCACATTTAATCTGAGTTTCAAGGACAAAACTCTTATAAGGTGGGGAGAATTGTAACACCCACCGATTTCATGTAATGAAATATGTCAAGTTAATGACGACGTTAAGTAATTTCTTAAATAATATGTGTATTGAGATTTGATATATGATATAATGGTGCTAACAATTTTATTTTAAGTGTTATGGTAGGTGACAGTTACATGGAATCGATATGCCCAAGTGTTCATGTTATTAATGTTAAATGTTTAATTATAATTTTTGTGATAATTAATGCTTTAATGAATTCTAGTATGTTAGGGCAAATCAGTGGGCCGAACCATTTAGTTCGGCAAGCCAAAATGATCCTCACAAAACGACAAGCCGATGAGTATAATCGACAGGTTTAGGGTTCGGCAGGCCGAAGACTACTAACGAGCAATCAGCAAAAATCACCCAAAATTTGTGACGACGATGATTGGATGTGATTGGATAAAATTGATTGATTTAATGTGATTGATTGGCGCATTTTTAGATTAATTCATCAATAAAGGAAAAGAAATGGTTGACTTTTGATTAATTGGATTTAATTGAATATTGTTTCCTGTTTTGAAGAGGTGAAATATGGTAAGTGGAGCTAAATTATTGATTTTTCCTTAATCTCCTCCATCCCTACATGAAGTTTACCTCAAATTAATCAGAAAATTCCTAAAATTAAAGAGAGAATATCTCTTCCTTTTTCACCATTTTCATTTTTCATGTAATACTCTCTATCTCTTTCACGATTTTCTCTCCCACCCTCTCTCTCTTCTTCACGTATTCTCCTTCTTCTCCCTCTCATTTCCGCTATTATTATTTGTAAGAAATATTGAAATTTCTTTGGGTGAATTTGAAGTCTTTTTGAGAAGAATCTATTTTAAGGTATGAACTCAATTTTGGTATTTTTTTTTAAAGCGTATTTTCCTCTTGTAATGCGACTGCCATATCTTTCTCTACAAATTTCGTTTTGCTCTAAATTTTTAATATGTTATTCATGTATGTGTTTTGTGCTAACCCTCAAAATTCACCTCAATTGGATTTTTCTACGATACGTTATGAATTTTCTTCTCTCTGCCACTCAAAGGAAAGTATTGTTGATTGTTTGTGATGAACAAAAATATAGGTTTTATTCATAATGCAAATGAATGTTATTTTGTACGAAATTTGGCAAATATGTTTATGTATATGTTAAGTTATGGATTGGAAAGTTTGGTGATAATTTTATTAATATTTTATGTGTTGTGAAATTTTCATTAGGACTAGGTTTTTTAGACTATTTTATCAATGAATAGAGAGATTGTTATTGGATGAAGTTTTTGAATGATTTCATGAGATTATTTTGATGATAAAATATTTTGTACTTTTGTAATTATATGTTAGAAGGTTGTCATAAGAATTTTAGAGCCCAAATAATTTATTTTTAATCATTGGAATGTGATAAATGTATGTAACTCACTGCCTGACACAATGAAAATTATTATTGCCTCTATCTTTTAATGCATGTTTTGGATTATATGGAATTCATTTAGAGGTGATTTTTGGAAATGTTGAGGTTCTTAGTGTCTAATTTATGCAGGTTTTTTATGAAATTATTTTGAAATGTAAATAATTTATTATGTGAATGTTTGTAGGGACTGCTCACTGAATTTTATTGCTGGCAGAATATGTATTGTATGTTATGTGATGTTATATGAAATGGATGTTATGTTGTGGTGATTAATTCATTGAAAATATATGTTAATTGCCATTTTTATGAATGTATGACATGAACACAAGGAGAAGTGGGCACATCGAGATTGCGGCGTTGTCACCTATAAATTAAGGTTAAGTAAGCTTATTGAGGTAAGTACATTCTCACTTGCAACATGATGAGATGATAATGTTTTTCAAAGCATGAAAGTATAAATATGTATATATGTATCACCTAAATAAGTGTTTAACACCCAATGATATGTTAAGTTATGATATGAAATGATATGATGTCATGTTTGGTTTGGGATTAGCTACCCCTCTCCTCTCATGACGGCGCACCTATAATGATGATGTTTATGGTGCAACACTTGGGCCCTTAAGATAAAATGATTAAAGTTTTAACATGGTCAACGTAATGAAAGATATGTTTCATATGAAATTGTGCCTAGTGCACTATGATGATGATGATGATGTTCATAAAATGTTTTAAGTTGTGAGATTTACAAATGTAGTTACTAAGCATTAGCTTAATCAAGTTTTACATCATGTTGTAGATAAGGGAAGATGAATTGCAAACGAAAGAACACCAAAGAAAGAGATTTTAGTGAAATAAACCATGTTTTACAATTCTGAGCATGTTTATTTCTTGAATTTTAAGGATTTCAAATATGTTTTAAAATTTTGAATATGTTTGTTTGACGAACATTTAAAATTTGAGTTATGACAATTTAACTTAGTAGTTTACCTATAATCTTCTGCTTTTGAAATATTAAGAGTGGTTTTTAAACAAAATTTTTTTACAGTTCGGCTTGCCGACCATTACTGGTCTGACTGCTGAAGAATTTAATCGACCTGCTGATTGCCAAGTATCGGCCTGCTGATCCTATTGATTTTAAAAGCCCCATTTTGTAAAGCCTCGGGCGACCTGCCAATGGCTGACCTTTGGCTTGCCGGTCGAGTTTGGCTTGTCGAAGTCTTAAGTTCGACCTGCTGAACTATGTTTGTAGATTTTAAAGATGTTTTTAAAAAGTTGATTTAGTTTGATTTGGTATTTGATAAACTATTTAAAATGTTTTTAAATGGGTAATATATTGATGTATATTTGTATGTATATATAAAACAAAAAAAAAATGCATGGATCCTAGGTTATGTTTTCAAATTACCTTGTAATTAGTTAGTTTATCTTCTAAATAAAAGTATTACGAAATGAATGTAACGACATCTATGACGTCCGTAAAGGGGGAGTTACACTAGAGCTTTAGGTATTATTCCAGGTGTCTTCACTCAAAGTCGTTTATGTGGTCCTACCATTGTTGTTGAAAAAATAGTTGCAGGTATCCCTAAGCGAATAAGCGACATGGAGTTTGCTTCTAATGTTTTTATTGCTTTACCTAGAGGTTTAGGAACTCTAGAAGAACTTTTTGCCATTGCTAGTTGGAAATTCTTAGGACTACACTCTAAACCTGTTGGTTTGTTAAATATAAATGGTTACTTTGATAGTTGCTTTGTTTTTTAGATCGTGCTATGGAACAAAGGTTTCTTGAGGAGTCAAGAAGAAAGATTTTTATCTCTGCCCCTATAATAGAGGAATTGCTCAAAAAATACAAGTCATTGATCCTGAGGCAGACGTTGCAACATTAAAGTTTTGCGGAAAGCGCAAATGAGATTTGGATCTTTCTCTCTAAACTCTATCTGTTTTAGTTTTACCTACAGCATTATTTATTTTGTTTTGGTTTTTGACTAACCACTCTTGTAAATATATGTTGTTACTCTTCCTGTTTAATCTTGTTAAACATTGGGAACAGTGTTCAATTTAGGTTGGGGGAGAGGGTTGTGTCAATTTTTTTTGTGATTGAATCTAGGACTAGTTTTAAAAACCAAGCGAAAAAAAACATTAAAAATAAAAAGGTGTGTTGCTTGTACAACTTTAAGATTCATATGTTCCTAGGTCAAGGTGGCTAAGTGAAGGATTTTTCTTGAAACGTGTCTCGATAATTGTTCGAAATGAAGTCCTTTGTGTTTGTAAATTCTCATCTTTGCATATTTCTTTTGTAGCATGCAGGTTTGAAGATGGTTGAGGTAAAGAATACTTAATATTCTTGAAACGCATCTTCATCTTAGTAGAAATAGTTGAGTAATAGAGTGACAAGCATTCTTGAAACATATTTCTACAAGATTATAAAAACTGTGTGTTTGCATTGCATCTAAATGTTTAAAAAAACTAAAAAAAATTTAAAAAAATTTAAAAAAATAAAAAAATTTTCAAAAATCTAAAAATATTTTGCAATGATTTGCCTCTTGTCCGATGACGATATCAAAGTTATAGCATTTTCATGACTTAAGGTAAATTTTAAATATTATATAAGTTTATGGTAGTTTCTTTAGTTTGCCTTATATTTAGGTTGAAATTTTCCTAAAATTTGAACACTTAAACTTGCACTATGATTTGTTATATTAATTTAGAGACTGTTTGTGTTAGTATAATTTGGTTTATTTTTATAAAATCTTATAACTTGTTTAAATCCCTCTTGAGGCGAAATCATAGATAACACTAAGTTATAGATATAATTTAGGCCATCTTTGGATCGTTTGAGCCTTTTGAAGCTAACCTGTTTACATTTTATATCCCTAGCCACCCTTTTGAGCTTAATGTTTCCAATTTTTCTTTATTACCCACATATTTAGCCTACCCTTTTTAATAAATTCATAATCCTTTTCTTTTACCTTTCACTCATAAGGCATTTGTTCTTTCAAATGTAATCGGGTTTATGCCAATATTATGGGAGGTTGGGAATGGGTTAAAAATATCTGTTACATTTGTATAATATGTAATTTTATTTTGCTTTTTAAGTTTGTTATGTTGTAAATATTCAGTTATTTTGTATTTCAGTAAAAAAAAGAAAGAAGAAAAAAAATATAAAAAAAGGAAAAAAAATAAAGTTAAATAAAAAGTGGTTGATAAAGGATATTTCATTTCGAGTTTGGGATTGTAAACTTTGGCAGTTAGATTGTACATTTTAAAGGTTCGGGATTTATGCAAGTGTCTTATGAGTGAACTGAGCCTCAAATATATCTTCCATCCTACCTTTGACCCAAGCCTTATATTACAAGCTAAATAAAGTCCTAAAGGTCTTTAACAAGGTGTTATTCTACATTAGTGGAGAGAGGGATGAAAAACAGATTCATAAGAGTTTATTTATATAAATTAAGTTATATTAACGCAAATTTATCTTGTTAATATGCATTGATTAGTAATAGAAATTCACACACACAGAGGAAAACTCACCTTAAATATTTGACGTACTCTAGAAATGAATCATAACTTAATTAATATTTACATTTTTACTTTAAGGCATGAATATGAAATAATCCCTGAAGAAAATTAGCAAGGAATCACCAGCTTTTCAAAAATTAAAAAGCTTTTGTCTGTTTCAAGTTTTATCACTTTAATTGCTTGGGACTAGTAATAAGCTGGTTGGGGGTGTGATAAGACTTAGAAAATGTACTTTTCTTAACGTTGAAATCAATCATTTTACATTAATATTTTTTATAAAACGCCTCGATTATAGCAATTTAGTGATAAACAGTGTTTTAGTATCTGAATGTGAAAATGTGTTTTATTGTATTTTTATGTTTAATAATATTTTTGGTAATTTTTAGGATCGTTTTGGTGTGTTCAATATATGCTTAATCTATAAATAGTTAAAACCATAAAATTTATGTTATGTTATTTTATTTTGACTCTTAATATGTTTGATAGTGTGTTTTAAGTTTGTAAATATGTCCTATTATATTTTTAATAATTTCTAAAAATATTTTTAAGTCTTAAAAATTATATCTATGCCAAACTAAAAAAGACTGGAAATTTTAGAAGTTTGTAATTAATTTTGTGTGTTTTAATGTAAAATAAATATTTTTAATAATTATTTTGTTTGTAAAATAATTAATTTTAGTGTGTTTGTGAACTTTAGATTTGAAATTTGGAGCAAAACAGCACAAAAACAGACAAAATCGAACAACAAATGCCTTAAAAATCATTAAAAAATAAAATTTTGGATACTGGAAGACACGTGGCACATTTCTGGCCCTTGAATGAGCCGCCCAAATGATCATGACCATCCAAGGGAGGGAGGTGTGTCATTACGTTAGCCGCTACGTCAGTCGTGTCTCAGTAGTGCAATCCATGCATCACATTCTCATTGGCGCGTGTATCGCACGCGCCGACAGAGCCGCCAAAGTCAGTCAAGGAATCTCAAATAGCGTCGAATCTCGTGCAGCTGTGCTTAATTTAGCCGTCCTTTAAGCCATTGGATCTACATACCAGGACTAATTGAACGGTTCTCAAGTTTGGTCCCACTAATCCTCCTTGACTTCATTTGCTATCTCAGTTTTCGTCTATTGGATCTCATATTTAAAGGCCTAGATGGCGCTTGTTTTAGTACGTGTAACCGCTGAGAAGCAGAGGATCTCAAACGAATTCTCACATAATGAATAAGAGAATCTCACATGAAAAAAAAGAGGAAAATTTTGTATCGTTTTGATCCAAATTTTTTGACGTAGCTACATTAAAAAAATTATAAAATATGTATGAATAATATTTTTTAGGCTCTTTAAATACCGAGCCTTTGATGCTTGGCAAAGCAATCCCCCGTCTTGTAGTATATAATTACTACTACTTAAATAGTTTTTAAATAGTTTAGTTTTTATTTCAGTTTTTTTTATCCAGTTTCTTGTATAATATTTCTAGTTCATGTTGTAAAAATTATGTTTAGAAATTCAGTAGTATTTTATTAATTATGTCTATTTACTTTCCTTTTTAGCCAATGGGAGAGGGGAAAATTTTGGCAAAATTACCTTAAATTTTTTTTTTTTGTTTTTGTTAGTTTTCTAAGCAGTTGTAATGCTAAAATATTTTTTTAGAAAACTTTGGATTTTAATATTTTTCTTAGCTAGAATTTTTACAAAATTACAGTTTTGATTTATCGACAACATAGATTAGCACGGATAATGGTTGAGAGGACCTTGATTACTTATAGACAAAGAATGGCTTGGTAAATGCTTAACTTAAGAATGGCTTGGTAAATGCTTAACTTACTATCTTCGTTGTTATTTTAGTTAAGTTATGTTGAAACGCAACCTATTTATTACGTTGTGTGTTTGCTACATTATAGACATGGAATGGCACAGTAAATGCTTAGTAACTCTTGATATATTGTCGACATAGGATGGCATAATGTATTCTTAAACCAACTAATAAAAAGAAAAACTAAAATAAGATAATTGCCAGAACGGAACCTTTAAACCTTAGCCCTATTATTATTGCTGTTTTACTTCTTTAAATTGTCATTGTTATTATTGTTACTCTGCTTAAGTTATTTGAAATTGTTCGCATTTCTTGTTATTAAAGTTCCAAATTATCAAAATTTGAAAAATGAAAAATGTTGTAAAAATATGTAAATATTGTAAATATAATTTGTAAATAAAACAATAATAATCCTCATATTTTTCAGCTTAAATAGAAAGAAAAAGTTAATATAATATATGCACTGGAACTGAATAAATCCTTCCCTATGGATTCGACCTTGGATTCACCAAGTAAGTATTACTTTAGACAACCTTATACTTGGGGTTATTTTAGGGTGCATTAATAGACGCGAGATCAGTTGTACACCCCTAGGTGGTGATTATAAATCGTGGATAAAATATTGAAATGATGGTTATACGCTCATGTTAATTTTATTATTAACCTCCCCTAAGAGCTTTCTTAATAAAATTGATGGCTAAAGAAACGATTATTAATATATGTTGGATCATACGGGTCTTGGATGGCACATATTAATCAAGAAAGGATCTGTGTTCTTGATTGAATTTGGCAAGCCTCCCTTAGGAGATTGTTGAATTCTAAGTTGTGAATTATCTTTGTAAGATTAGGATATTTTCAAGGTATTGACACATACACATATTTGTATGTTTTACATAATTATGTTATCTTACTAAAATTATTATTATATGTTTTCTTATGTTTGGTATATGATTTTTATTGTAGATTAAAAAATGTCTAAAAATGTTTTATCATCGATACTTGATAAAAACCAATTAAACGGAGAGAATTATAATGATTAGAAATAGCACCTAAACATCGTCCTGTCTTTTGAAAAACTAAAATTTGTGATGATGACACCTTGTCCTCCCGAGCCTACTAGAGATTCCACCAATGATCAAATCCAAGCATATGATCGTTGGAAAGATGCTAAAGATCAAGCTCGTTGTTATGTTATGGCTATCATGAATAACGTGTTGTAGGCTCAACATGAGGATTATGAGACTGCTAGGCAGTTTTTAGATAATCTGAAAGACATGTTTGGAGGCCAGGCCTTAACAAAGCTACAAGGGGCACTTCAAAAACTCTTAAACTGTAAGCAAAGACCAGAGACATTTACAAAGGAGTATATAATGTTGGTCATGGGTTACCTTATTGAGGCTGAAACTAATGGAGCTGACATCGATGCTGAAACTCAAATGACTATGGTCTTTAAGACTTTTTCTAAGGAATTTATCCCATCTAGAGAAACTTTTAATTAAGCAATAGATGGGATATGACCTTAATAGAGTTGATAAAACAGTTACAGGAGTTTGAACTGCTAATCAGGGAGTCTCCTGGCGGTGGCAAGGCCAACTTGGCGGTAGCCCCAACTTGGTGGTGGCTTTTGGTTCCAATCCCAACCCTAGGAATGGAAAGAAACAACGGGCCAAGAATGCAAAGTTTTCTATTCTTGCAAATGCCAATAACAAGAAGAAGAAGAAAAAGAACCCGAAGAAGCTTAAGTGCTTCTTTTACTGGAAGGTCGGGCACATAAAAATAAATTGCAAGAACTTCCTTTCCCAAGGAGGTAGGTGTGATCTTCTATATTTAGAAACTTGTTTGGTTAAGGAATCTAATGACATTTGGGTCATAGATTCCAAAGCAACTAATCATGTTTGTGTTTCTCTATAGAGGTTCAAAGAAACTAGAAGTCTAGTACATGAAGACTTCACGCTTTGGATGGACGATGGATCCTTGGTCTTAGTAGAAGCAGTGGGAGACGTCCATATGAATTTTGATAATTATGGAAATTTAACTTTACGAGATTGTTTTTATGTTCCTAAATTTAAAAGGAATTTAATTTCTGTAGCATGTTTATTTAAAGACTCCTATTTGGTTTTTTTTTTAATAATAAAGTAGTGAATTGTAAAAGCATATCTTTTATCTGTTTTGGATGGATGCAAAATAATCTATATTTTATCAAACCTAAGATGGACTTGTTGCTTAATGTTAAGATGAATGATAATAACTCTAAAAGACTTAAAACCTCTCACTCTAATAAGGCTTATCTTTGGCATTTGCGATGGGTCATATTAAAGGTTATAGGATTCAAAGGTTGACAAGGGATAGACCTTTAAGACACTTAAAGGTGGAATTTATACCACAATGTAAATCTTGTTTAGAGGGTAAAATGACCAAAAGACCATTCGGGTCTAAGGGCAATAGGGCTAAAGGGGTTCTAGAACTTATGCATAATGATGTTTGCGGACTGATGAACATCCAGGCACGAGGAAGGTGTGAGTTTTTTGTCATGTTTATTGATGATTACTCAAAGTATGGGTATGTATACCTGATGCACCACAAAAGTGAAACTTATGACAAGTTTAGGGAGTTTCAAGTTGAAGTGGAAAAGTATTTGGGTAGACCCATAAAGGCACTTTAATCCGATCAAGGTGGTGAATACCTTTCTAATGAGTTCTTAGGACACTTCTTAGCGAATTAGATTTTATCCCATTTGACTATGCCAAGCACTCCACAGCACAATGGCATAGCAGAGAGAAGAAATAGGACTTTATTAGACATGATCAGGTCCAAGATGAGTTATTCATCATTGCCTTTGCTCTTTTCGGGGATATACACTACAAACCGCATGTTATCTTTTGAACAATGTACCTTCAAAATTAGTTCCTAATATCCTCACGAGTTAGGGACGGGCAAGAAGACATCCTTAAACCATATTTGCATATAGGGATGTCCGGCTCATGTCCTATTTAAGGGATGCTAATAAGTTGGAAGCACATTTGGAAGTTTACGTGTTTATGGGATATCTAAAAGGGACTAAAGGGGTTCATTTTTATAACCCAAAGGAAAATAAAGTTGTGGTTTAAACTAATGCAACTTTCCTTGAGGAAAGTTACATGGACGACTTTAAACCTCAAATCAAAGTGGTGCTCGAGGAGTTGAGGAGCAATTCAATCACTCCAAGGGTTCCAAATGAAACCATTCCAATTAGTGTAGAAAAACTAACAGAACAACTACCTAAGGGGCTTCAGCGTAGCAGGAGGATCAGGCCTCAACCCAAGCGGTATATGTTCAATGTTGAGGCCTTCTTGGCTGAACAAAATTAACACGATAATGATCCTTACACTTACACAGAGGCTATAAAGGATGTTGATTTGAAACTTTGGACAGAAGCCACGAACACAAAGATGAAGTCTATGGAGACTAATCGGGTCTAAGAGCTTATGGATCTTCCCGAAGGATGGAACTCATAGATTGTAAGTGGATCTACAAGAGGAAAAGAGGATGGATGGAAAGGTCGAAATCCTTAAGACTAGACTAGTAACTAAGGGATACATGCAAAAGGAAGGAATTGATTATGAGGAAACCTTTTTGCCTACAGCCATGCTTAAGTCCATCAAGATTCTCTTGTCCATAGCTGTCACACTCGATTACAAGATTTGGCAGATGGATGTCAAGACAACTTTTCTAAATGGCTATCTTGATGAGTCCATTTATATGGAACAACCAGATAGGTTCAAAGTCAAGGGTCAAGAGGGTAAGTTTTTTAAGTTGCTAAAGTCAATATATGGACTTAAGTACGCTTCCTAATCTTGGAGCATAAGATTTGATCAAGTAATCAAAACTTATAGGTTTGCACAAAATGTGGATGAACCATGTGTGTACAAACACATTAAGAATAGGAAGGTAAATCTTTTACTACTCTATGTAGATGACATTTTGTGAATCGGCAATGACGTTGGGCCATCGTTATTGGTCAAATTATGGTTGACTAAGCAGTTTGACATGAAAGACTTGGGTGAGGCTAATTTTGTTCTAGGTATCCAAATCTTTTGAGAATAGGAAGAATAAAATGGTAGCTTTGTCATAGGCCAGCTACATAGATAAGATTCTCAAGAGGTTTGCAATACAGGATTCTAAGAAAGGTGGGCAATTAGGTCTGAAATTACTCTTTCTAAAAAAGACTCTCCAAAGTCTGAGGAAGAAAGAGAATACATGAAGAAGGTGCCTTATGGTTCAGCAGTGGGTAGTCTCATGTATGCTATGCTTTGCACACGACCAAATATTTGTTATGCGGATAGGATTGTAAGTCAATTTTAGGTAGATCTAGGATCAAACCATTGGGTTGCAGCCAAGCATATTTTCAAGTACATGAGAAAGACTCGAGGGTATAAACTTATGTATTTGGGTAAGGATTTAACTTCTATCGGATACACTGATTCAGATTTTCAATCCTATCTAGATTCAAGGAGATCAACTTTGAGTTTTGTGTTCTAGGTGGCAGTGCCATCAGTTGGAGAAGTGTGAAGTAAGATTGCACTTTGGATTCAATGATGGAGGCCAAGTTTGTGGTGGCTAGTGATGCTTCGAAAGAAGCAGTATGGCTCCACAAGTTCCTTAAAGATCTTGAGGAAGTTTGTTGTATAGATAGGCGGTATCACTGTACTTTGATAACAGTGTGATGGTAGCCAATGCTAAGGAACCAAGAATTCACAAGAAGAGTAAGCTTATTGATTGAAAGTAAAGAGTAAGCATATTGATCGAAAGTATCATGTGATAAAGGACTCCGTTCAAGGTGGGCACGTCGCTATGTGCAAAATTGCGTCAGAGGATAATTTAGTTGATCTATTCATGAAGACACTTCTTGGAGAGTCTTCGAGAGGCATGTGAAAGTTATAGGGATGCAAGATTTATCATATTTACTCACTTAGTGTAAGTGGGAGATTGCTAGACGTGTATGCCCTAAGGAGTAAAAATGTGACATGTTTTTGGAGATATTTTTGTCAATAAAGAATTTATTTATTATTCATATACCAAATCTTGTCCTCTTTACATTCATATTTGTTGAATGTATGTTAACCAAATAAAAGTCTGAGACTATTGGTCTAAACCTTTAAGAATTGGGCATATGATGGACAAATTATGCAGAAGACGCAATTCTTAAGGTCGCCGTCTAAATCATAAGATCCATAATCGAGGAAATAAAGTTGGGCGCTTTACTCATGCAAAGATTGTTATGTTGTCTATATCCCTAATAGAAGATGGTTTGTCTTGACCATCGAGGTGGACTCCATGAATAGAAATATTGACACATTGTCATAGGTGATGATGTGTTGGATCAGGACATAAAGTGAATTGATATAGATTAATAATGCTGTCTTGGCAAATTGATTCACTTAGACAATGATATGTATCGTATCTTAATCTTGAGATGAATAATAGGCTCATAGTCTTGACTTATGTCTTTTGATATACCAAAGGGTGATATCCACATTTTAATAGTGGAACGCATGCTGGTACATTGAAGGCATAACTCTTGATAGCGTAGACTTGTTATTAATAGATATAGAAGCCATAGCTCCTCATTAGGAGTAGTTGATATCCTCTTATATACATTATCCTATGATTGAAAAACTGGAGCGCTCAACCATTTGGATGTATAGGTGTAACCAAATGGTATACCGTCTTTGTGTGGTAAGTTTTCTTATAGTGAGATAATGGAACGTAAGACAAAAATAATTGTGAAGGTAAGATAGAATTTATCCTTAAGCTAATTATGGATAATCTTATGGGGATACAATACATTATGATATGTCATAGAGACTTAACTACACGGGCTTCATAATTCTATATAGTTTGAGAGTGCAACTCTAAGCTTTTAGTGGAAAAGCGTTAGAGTTAATAATTATGAAATGTATATCTGGGATATTGGTTTTCATAATTATCGAGAGTTTGAACTATATAAGTCAATCAGGTCCCCTTTGCTAATTTAGAAAAAAATCTGGTAACGATACGTCATACTTTTTCAATAATTAGTGACGTGTGTCAAATTATCAGATTGGCTGAAATTTGATAGGATCAGATAATTCATGTCTATTTATAGGTTCAATTAATTTTGTGAATAAATTAATTCAAGATAAACTTGTTGAATTATCGGGATTAGATAATTTATGTCTGTTTATCTGTTGGATTAATTTTGAATAAATTAATTTAAGATAAACTTGTTGAATTATCAGGAATATTTATTTTCCTAGAGATTATCTAGATATGACTATTTTAATCAGATAACTTCCCTATTAGATTATTTGAATTAAAACTAAGGCTTTATCCCAAGAATCTCAGGTGGGAAATAAAGATCTGCAGGGATCATTATTGTTAGTTCGGTAGGTCGATCTTTAAGTTTGGCTTTTCGATAGAGCAAGCTTGGTAGGCTGATCTGCCAGTTCAGCCTACTGTCTGAGTGGTAAAAAGATCACATGTTTTTATGTGGCTTTTATTAGATATTGATCTTGATTTGATTCTGATTCAAATTTTTGAGGCCTTATCTGATAAGGACCGACTCTTGGCCCTAACCTCTATAAAAAGGGAAGTGAGACTCATTGTTATTTAGATCAGTTAAGAAATCTAGAGTGAGACTTTGTTGGTGAGGCTCTACAACTCCTTGAAGAGCTATTGTGCACAATTCAGGAACTATAGCTTTGGGTTTTGCTTAACTGGTTGGAAGGAGAGTCACCAAGGAAAGGCTGAACAACATACACCCCCACGCACTCTGATTATGGATAGAGAATAGCAAAAAAGACTAGTTGGTTGAGGCTCTTCTAGAATGTTATATTCTTCACGGATTGCGGGAGCTTTTCTACATTTACAAGGTTAGTAAGATCTAGTTTATTTATGTATATAGTGTGTCAAACTTGTGTTTTGGAAAACACTTAGGTATAAAAATTTTTAAAATTCTGCGGCGTACTATTTTTCCAACAAGAATGTAGGTGAAAGGTTATGGGTTTTGGTTGGAATTTGACACCCTAAAGTTTTGGAGTGTTTGTTTCACAAAGATCATGTTGTTCAATTGAAGGGAGTGAACTATAAAGCTTGAGAATAATGTTGGATTAAGAAAAATTGCAAATTTTGGAGTCCAAATACAAGGATGAGCACAAAGACGTGCTTGTTAGGATAGATACCTAGCAAGCACATGTGATATTTCAAAATAACATTTTTGAATAAAAGTTTTTGTATTAAAATAATCAATAAAGTAAATTGAATATTTTATATATTAAGCAAATACCATACGGCTACATAACTATACTTAACTTTTTTAGTCTCTCCGAAGAGTTCACATGATAAGGATGCAATTAAATAAAAATGCTTTAAATATGAGTTCAAAAGCAGTAAATAGAGTTAGACATTTTATATTTTTATATCCCTTAGTGAAGAAATGAATATATCTCAATCTTTATAATAATTGATCACAAAATAGGATATCTCAATTTGAATTTAAACAAGATCTTGAATAAATACTAAATGCATTTTAGATTACAATGATAAGGTATAGGAGTGATATGTGTTAGCCTCCTATTGGAAGGATGACAAACATGACCAACCACCTTAGGTTAGCGCAATTTCCCCATCCCTATTTCTTAACCTATGTGTGTATCTATAAATAGATCTTAGAGAGAGGGCTTTTTTTAAGTAGACTTTTCTTTGGCCTCCGCATAGACTTCTTATAGTTCTCTTCTTCAGACCCTTGAGAATCTTTGCCTAGAAAGGTTAGAAAAAGATATAGAAGAAACCATCTATTGTTATATTAGAGAGAGTGATAAGTTAGTTTTAGGCTAATTAATTAGATGATTCTCACTTAATATTATTGTTAGTTTTGAGCAATTTATAAGAATTTGATAGTGTTTTATGTTCTTTTGTAGGTTTTGAGGAAAAAGGATGTATGATAGCAAAGTACGGCATAAAATGGACCAAAAATAAGCACAGGTAGACATAGAGACACAATGAAGCCTAGACGCTACAACTTTGATGCCTAGGCGCTCATACAGATGAAGGTTACATACAAAAACCCGAGAGCAAAGCGCCTAGGAGCCACAACATGGGCGCCTAGGTGCCATTCTATGGAGGAGACTTATCAAAGCTACGACGCCTAGGCGCTGCAATCCTGGCGCCTAGGCGCCAGTTCGAAAATCGTTGCATAAGGCTGCTTAGCGCCTAGGTGCTACAATCATGGCGCCTAGGCGCCATTACGAAGCCTAGGCG
This sequence comes from Artocarpus hirsutus, assembly GCA_946598075.1. Lineage (NCBI taxonomy): Eukaryota > Viridiplantae > Streptophyta > Magnoliopsida > Rosales > Moraceae > Artocarpus > Artocarpus hirsutus. The sequence goes on along the minus strand of CAMOHE010043340.1, from coordinate 915 downwards.
CTAGAAAATGGAGCCTAGGCACCAGTGCGATTCCAACTCGAATTCCAACGTAATTTTGTTTCAAAATTACCCCTCTAAACCCTAGTGTATAAATAGAACATTATAAAGGGTTTGAGGATGAATTTTTGACGGAGAGAACCTACAGAAAAGAGGAGAGAATTCACTACTTTTGGAGGAGAAGATCGGTGCAACCAGAGACAGACTCTATCTTTCCATCCAACCATACAGTTCTTCTCTTCTACTCCTCATGTTTAGGACATTATTTAGGATGATTTTTTTGTTTCATTATGAACTAATTTTCCTTATTCTAGGGCTACGATGTAGCCAGATTATGAGTGTTCATATTTATTTAATTTAATTTCATTTGATGTTTATTCATTATCTATGCTGAGTATTTGATCCAATCTTAATGCTTGTAAAAGTCTGATTTGAGGCTGAGAAGCAATAATTAAATTAGACCATGATTGAATGCCATGAGATCATCATAAGATAGAGATATCTATGAGACTTGTGTAACACTGTGAATTTCTTGTGCTTAATGAATCTTGGTAAGTTTAGAGTTTCCACAGAGATGTAGGAAATTTGCTAACTAGGATAAATTATTAATGCTTAAGAAAGATTGATGACTATCTTAGAGAAATTCGTTAGCAGCATAAGAGTAAATATTAATTGAGTAAATTAAATAAATTGGATAAGATTAATCTGGTGAGTCGAAAACCCTAGAAGTCTTAATCTATTGAATTCTCTCTTGTTAAAGTACAATTTATCAATCATCATTAATCTAGTTTGTCTTACTTTTGCCATTTTATCACTCCATTACTTCATATATCTTAGTTATTCAAATAGAATTAGAGTTAGAGTAATTTGGTACTTAGTGACAATTAGTCCTCGAGGGAACGATCTCTACTTTCACTT
>CAMOHE010043339.1:0-28798 GCA_946598075.1 Artocarpus hirsutus | reverse complement strand
CTTACCATCCAAAGACAGTATACCATTAGGTTACACCTATGTATCCAAATGGTTGAGCGCTCCAATTTTCCAATTACAGGATAATGCATATAAGAGGATATCACTACTCCTAAAGAGGAGCTATAAATTCCATATCTATAAATAACAGGTCTACGTCATCAAGAGTCATGCCTCCAACGTACCGGCATGCATACCACTATTAAGATGTGGGTGTCACCCTTTGGCACATCAAAAGACACAAGTCAAGACAACGGGCCCACTAGTCATCTCAGGATTAAGATGCAATACAAATGATTGTCTAAAGTGAATCGATTTGCCAAGACAGAATTATTAATCCAAATCATTTCACTTTTTGTCCCGATCCAACACATCGTCACCTATGACAACGTGCCAATGTTTCTATTCACGGAGTCCACCTCCGATGGTCAAGACAAACCATCTCCCAATAGGGATATAGACAACATAAAAATCTTTACATGAATAAAGCGCCCAACTTTATTCCCTCGATTGCGGATCTTACGATTTAGACCGTCACCTTAAGAATCGTGTCTTCCATATAATCTGTCCATCATATGCCCAATTCTTAAAGGTTTAAACCGACAGACTCAGATTATTGTTTGCTTATCATACATTCAACAAATATGAACGTAAAGAGGACAAGATTTGATATATAAATAATAAATTCTTTATTGATAAAAATGTCTCCAAAAACTCATTACATTTTTACTCCATTAGGGCATACATGCCTAACAAGGCATAAACAGCTTTTTCTCGGATTATAAACAGTTTGGGTCCTTACTCATAAGGCACAAAATTTTGTCAAGTTTAAAATTTGATTTAAATTGTCAAAAAAAAAAATTGTTTAACTAATTGTTTCTACTATTTTCACTAAGTAAATAGGAGTTTATGAATTGTTTTGATGAGACAAAAATAGTTTTTATTAAAATAAAAACAACTATCATGTTTTAGAAAGTTATAAACAATATATATAAATATACACACATGCACAACCTTTCATAGAAATAGTAAGGAAGCCTTAGAATGATATAGGACACTAAAGTGGCCTAAAAAAAGGAACACATCGTCAACCATAGACACAAAATTTATATGCAGAGAAAGTTAAGACACCTCGTGAATGTTTCTATAGTGGAAACAAGGTTGATTAGAACCCTGAATAAGAGATGAGCTTTATGAATTTTAAAATACAGTATGACGACACACATATGATTATGCCATTGAACAAGTTGAGATAGTTAAGGCTAGAATGACATGATTTTCTAAGAAAATAGGTGCACAAAAAAAAAAGAGAAAAAAGGTAAAATTTCAATCCCAAGGTGGGTAGAACATAGACAAGACTCTAATGAACCTTTTGTAGGTTAAATGAGACAATATAGTGTTGCACTTCTAGAAGAGCATACCCCACTCAATAGCATGAGATTTCAACCTAGAATGATTTCTTACCCATAAATGGTTCATGGAATCCATAAAACTTACCAAAGTTTTTATAATATGCTATGGTAGCATATCTCAGATCCTAGAGTAAGTACAAGTAAAGGGAATCGATAGTACTATTTCATGCACCATGAGAATCTATTACCCTGATATGTCAAGATAGCATGTTGAAATTTCTAGAAAAAGCCCACCTAAGAAGAATCTATGATACGATTTCCATATGTTCAAGGATGTAATGCACCCCATGATACAATATTATAGTGAAATTTTCTGCTAGGAGAAAAATAAAATCTCCAATTTACGTTTAAGAAACAAGAACAAATTACTACAAGATTCACAAGAATTGATTAGAAATTGTCAGAATGATTTAAATAATTAAGTAGAATTAGCAGATTTCTCATGACCAACATAGAGGTCATGTGAGCAAAACCAAGAGGGACCCCACGAATATGAAAAATGGAAATGAATTTCCTTTTTCTCGCACCTCAAGGAGAGGCAGGACAAGTTCAAGAGAGATATGAAAGGATAAACTTAAACGTTATAAACCCTTAGAAGTATTAAAACAAGTAGATAAACATGTTTTAGACAGTCATTATCCCTAGTCTGGGATAACTAGGTGATAAAGACCTATAGATTAAGCCATAAAAAGATAATTTTTTTGGCCAAACCCTATGTGCTAGATCATGATCTAGATGCAGATATTCAATCTAAGATATGAAGTAGAATAGTAGAAGTCCTAAAGAAATATATATATGTGTGTGTATAGATATATATAGCTTGAAGAAAGCAAGGACAAACTTCCATATCAAGATTTTTGGGCAAGGTTGCCAAAAGAAAGAAAACCCCATGAGATTAGGATACGAAGCCATAGGATACCCCTGGTTTATCTCAATTTTCAAGGACAAAAATTTATTAAGGTGGGTAGATTGTAATGATCGAAAAAATCTAGAAATTAATAAGTATGATTAATTAAGGATTTTTTTGTAATTACTAAGCTGAACACTTAAGAAAGTATAAGTTTATAATTTATTAATACGCAAACTTGAAGGTCCTAATAGCTGTAAGACCTTAAACATAAAAAAAATACCGTGAATGCACAAAATTATGTGATTTATTTATGGAACATGTAATAATGTAATGTATGATAGTACATTGAAATAATTATTTAATGTGCTAATCCAAAAGTCTATGCTTTATTAATTTCATGTGCGAGCCAAAGAAGTGATCTTATAAGAATCTCAATTAGAATGTTTAAATTGAGATTATTTGACAAAAAGTGGAATTTCCAACTTACTATGATTATGTGAAAATTCCTATATGATATTAGTTCAATAAAAGAGACCCAGATCAATAGTGATCATGAGCTCTATACCATGATTTAGAAAATGGTGAGCACCAAGTTCAAGGATGCAAGAATTCTAATGTTTTGAATATGTATAGTTAGTTATTATACACATTAATGATTATGTAAGGTTTATTATTGTTGTTGTAATAATAATGACAATAATAATAATATCAGTTGTTAAAATATAGTGAATAAGAAGAAGAAGAAGAGCATTGATAGAGTCCACAAACATTGATCTATTGATAAGAAATAGGTTCGTAAATAGCTCTTTACGAGGAATAGTTTGGGGTGCACAATAAAGCTTGAAATAATGATAAGTTCATAAATTCAATTAAATTGACTTACAGATAGCCAATTTAATTTATAAAACTATTTTAAAGTAATACTATTATTTTTATGACAAAATTTGAAGTTTACAATATGAAAATTTTTAATGAAAAATATATGTTTTAAATTGTAATTTTTAAAGTTTAAAGGAAAAAATAAATAATAAATATATAAGTATATATATATATATTTGTTGAGCAAAATTTTAAACACATAATATCTTGCTTAGAATTCAAATACATGTATTAACATAGTTGGAGGCAAAATTAAATGAAATTGATATCACCATTGAACTCAGAAGGGTCAAATTAGGTAGGGTAAGCCTGAGCCTAGCCGCCAACGGTGCCAATTGGCACCGGTCAATGGCGTCAACAATGACTTTGGGTTTTTGTGATTTGGACCTCCGCTTGATGATCCGAGACTGCCTCCTAACTCGTTTCGGCACTTTGAACGCGATGGTGACCTTCATTTGAGCTAATTTCACTCCGATGAAAATCATTTGGTATCGACTGCACGTGGATTGAGGCGACTCAGACTATAGTAACAGAGTCCAAGATGATGTTTTCAGCAATAATAAATCTTCATAGAGTATTCCTAACCATAGCCACTCGAGGAGCACTGTTGAGGATGTTGCATAGGCTGTAGATACAGCGAGATGCAACTGGACCCACTCAGCTTGGAGTCCAGGTAAGTAGGAATCTCGCCTACAGTATAAATAGTTTTAAAAATAAAATGATTTAAATATTTTTATAAAAATTTACGAAAATACATGATCAGTGATTTGTTACACTGTTTTATATTATGATGTGATATGTTATGTCATGACATGATGTGATATGCTATAATGATATGTTGTGATTAATGAGTGATGTATGCAATATTTAAATTTATTGTTAAATCACCTTCAAGTTATTTATGATTATGATTTACAATTCATGAATTATGAAATTGTGATGTCATGTAGTGATAAGGCATACTGCATACACACAATAAGACAAGTGAAACTTATAAGACAGGTTAAGGGTGACATACCAACCTCTCGACCTACGGGGAGGCTCCATGTTAAAGTAATGAATAATATTGGTGTCGTTGGGACCTCACAAACCCTAGCTTCCCAAGACTTGCGCATAGATCACTCGGGTAACTGATACGATCACTCGGGCCCAAAGTAACTGGTACGATCACTTGGGCCCAAAGTAAGAAGATAAGATACAACTTAAATAATTAATCGTAAAACAAGTTGATAAGCAAGCATAAAATGCTCATGCATATTTTATTAAAATGATTTTTAATTATGTTTTGCAAGACTAACTTCCTACTTGCTAAGCGAAAGCTCATTTAAGTATGTTCATGCTGTAGGTAAGAAAACCTGTCAATGGCACTTGATGGGCAGTGGTGAGCGGCAGACGAATGGTGAAGATGGGAATGAATACCACACACGCAATGTAATATTTCTATAATATTATTTTACTAATTGATATGCATGTTTTAAATAACAAAATTTTATATGTTTACACTTTACAAAAATTATGTGCATATGAATAAGTAAATAATTTACATAATTATGTTTTAAAAATCGAGCTTGTGATTACACAACCTTGGTTTAGAGGATTTTAAAGTTTAAGAATATTGCAATAGACAATGCAACGAGTGTGCAAAATTTTCAAATAAGAAAATTATAAATTTATTTAGGCTTAAAAATGATTATTAGAGTTTTATATTATGTTAAGAAATGAATTTTATGAATATGTTTTTATGAAATTATTATAAAAGTTTTAAAGAAGAGCTTCAGGAAATTAGTATCTTAAACTTAAAAGTTTAAGTTATAAGAAATTATATTTTGTTTAGTTTAAGAAGGTTTATTTTTAAGAAAATAATATGTTATTTCTAAGATGTTAAATTTATAAGTAAAATATATAAATAATTGTTAAGAAAGTTTTAAAGAGCATTAAATGGGATTTTACTTTAATATTTAATTTAAAATTGTTTTGAAAATAGTTGTATTTGAATTGAGAAATATCTTTAAAGTAATAGTTGCTAAAAAATTATTCTTATGTTTAACAAGAAAAGTTCAAGAAAATTACTATGGTTATGTTTCAAGAAATCAATGTTATGAGTTATGCAAAAGATTAAGTTTTTAGAAATTATAATTATGTCAAAACATAATGATTATTATTACATTATTGTCACGCTTGAGATATTTATGTATTATGTTAGATTTATGCAATTAAGTTTTGAGAAATGATTATTATATCGTTTAAGGTTATATGTTTAGAATTCTTTATCTTCAAGAATTCATTTGTTACTAAGTTTTGGGAAACAATTATTATTTCTTTTAAGATTTCATGTCAAGGATTCCACAGTGAGAATCCATTTTAAAAAAAAAATTTCCTAAAATTTCTATACTTTATTCGTAAGTATGACAAAGTTCATGGACATGTTTAAGTTAAGTAATAGCCACGTACGAGGCTCGTTATAATATTTAGGTATAACACCCCAATTTTCTATTTAATGGTAGCCTAACGTTATAACTGACAACAATGATATTATTACCAATGTGCTATTTAGTGGTATTACAAGTGACAACAACGAGGGGTTCGATGTGCTAGAAAAGGTTCATGCCAATTACGTGGGGATTATGGTTATTTATTAGATAATTATGTGATAATGTATTTTTTTTTGTTTTAATTAAATTGAGTAAATTAATATGAATTTTGGTTTATGTGTTATAGTATTTGATTTATTTATTTTTATCACATATATATAAATATATATAAGTTAATATATGAATATATTAAATATGTATACCTAATATATATATATATATGAGAATGGCTTAGGCCTTTGGGCCTATGGCATGTTTTGATGCGAATAGGAAAAAAGAAAAGAACACGTGGAAAAGTTAAAAAAAAAGTTTCTTAGGGTTTCATAAGCAGTCCACGCATAAAATCTATACAAAAACCTCCTATTAGTAATTCTAGACTCACACTTCATTCCTTCCTCATTGATTGGCTTCATGTTTGGTTTTTTTTTTTTTTTTTTTTTGTTTTATCAAGGTTTCTAATCTCCCTAATTGTATTCATCTTGGTAAGTGTATCAATCATTTAACATCATTGTTTGATGTTTTGTGTATTATGTTAGCATTAAAATTATTATTATCATCACATGGATTCTTTTATTATATGTATTTTATGTCAATTGAAGATTGAAAATAGTTGATGATTTAGTTGTTTTGATTAACCTCTCATTAAACCCTAGATTGAAGATATCATAGATTTTCATATTATGCAGATCTTTATGAGTGTTTTTTATTATCAATTCGAATCATGTTAATTAGATGTTTACAATTTTAATTGAGGTTTTATTATGTCATGGATCGGTATTAGATTGTTTGATGCCTTATGCCTACTTTTCATACACATACCAGATAGCTGTCATGTTCCAATGATTTCTAATTCTATAATATTTTGTTTATCATTTTCTTATATTTTCTCCAAATACTTGACATTTAAGCTTTCATTTGGTTTTGAATTACTTGAATTGGAGTTTTCATTGAATAGTTATGATTTTTCAAAATTGACCCAAAAGCTGTTTAGTTTTACACATACCTAAAATTTAAAACGAATTTCATGGACTTTTTCATCATGCAAATTATTGTCAAAATATGCGTATAATATGTCAAAATCTTTGTTTTTGAGTCTAGTTTCTAATGCCACTATTTTGACTATTTGGAGTTAAGATGAAATTATTATGATTTGTAATTGAGTAATTGACATTCTACTAACTTTTGGGAATAATGCTTTAGGTTCATAAATTGTGATTTTGTGCCTCTTGATGTTATTACATGACGAGGTGACATTCAATGATAGTATGAGATGTTTATATGTTGTTAATAGTATTAGTAATGACTTATGGTCAATATAAATGTTTGGCATGAACTCTTCAAAAAAAAAAAAGAGCACACCGAGGACTCAAGTCGTTGTGTCGCCTACCATTAAAAGTTGAGCAAGTTTAGAAGTCAAACAAGTACATCTCTCACTTGCAATATGATTATTCAAAATCAAAAGGTTTGATGTTAATGATGTATTATCTGAGATGTTTTAAGATGAGGATTTTTAATAATAAGAAAATTGATGGAAAATGATGAAAGATGATGTTATTTTTACCTCATTATTTTTTTGATGGACATCTTTTTATGAAAACCTATATATATATATATATATATATGTACGTATTATCTATATTATTATTTTGATGTTTTAGAAAAAGATGTTGTACACTTGACGGATTGATGGTGAGATGATGGGTCCGGTGAACGGACCGACTAGTAAGCGGTTGCTTCATCTTGTCATGGTTGGTTTGGGGGTCGTTTCCTCACTCTGTCTGTGACTAGCGGGCTACAACACCAAGGCCCTACTATAGGCAGATATTTTGAAGTATTACCTATATATTATTTTAAAAATATATACTTGTTTAATGATGAATTTATTTCATTGAATATTGTTAATTGATGAAGATGTTTTGTGAGAGTTAAGGTGTACTTACTAATCATCATGCTTAGTATATGTTTGAGTAATAAGAAATATAGCCTATAGCCTATTGGCAGAATCTATAGCCTATTGAGAACCACTATTGGTACAGTTGAAGAGGGTCAAGCCAGTAGAATTTGGGGGATCCATTCACCCACTAGTAGCACAAGGATGGTTTAAGACTATAGAAAATACTCTAAACCTAATGGGGCTAACTAATAATGAAAAAGTGTTGTAATTGTCATATTGCCTTACCATGGATGCAAAGATTTGGTGGAATAGTGTGGAGTGAAAATACAATATGAATGAGATGACAGGCTAATTTTGCTGAGGAATTCAATGAACAATACTTTAATACGGACATCAAAAGGAAGTATTTCGATGAATTCATTGACCTTTGTCAGTATGACATGTCCTAAAGAAGCTTATACCAAGTTCAATCGATTTGCATGTCTTTGCCTATGCTTATGCTAGATAAGAATGAGAAGGTGCAAATAATGATTAGAATGCTCCGACCAAAAATTGTGGTACATGTCGACAATGGAGCATACTCACCTTAAAATCCAAATGATTGTTTCCAGGCAGCACTTTAGACCGAGTGCCATCTCAAAAATATCAAGAATGAGTCTAACAAGTCTAGCCAATTGAATATTAAGATAGGAGTCGTAGGGACAATAGGGGTCAAAATCGGCTTTAAAACAACTAGAGTTGGCAAAATAATAACAAGTGAAAGAATTTCCTTGGATAGAAGAACCAAGGTAGCAGGCAAGGTGGTGGACAACAAAACAAGCAATCTAGGCTCCCTCCACATGTGCTATATGTGAAAAATTCATTTTGGGAGAATGCTGTCAGGGCAGAGGTCAATCTTACAATTGCGGTTGTGAAGACCATATCTCCAATAGCTGCCCCAACAAGACCTACCAGCCTCAGCAACAAAATATCCAACAAAATCCTTCTACTCTACTCAACAACATGCAGGTCACCATTGAAGGGCCACTAATTCAGTAGGGGAGACTTGAAACCCCTTAACCTACAAAAAATGCCAGAATCTATGCAATGACCAAGAAAGATGATAAAGGGACCTCAATTATTGTTACGGGGTAGATTTTAATCATTGATCCATACACTAATGCTTTGTTTGACACAGTAGCTATACACTCCTTTGTATCCACTTTTTTTGCAAAGAAGTTAGACTATCCCTAGGTTAAGTTGAGAAAAAGATTCATAACATCACCATCCTCTGGGGAAGTGATGAAGATGGTGATGTCTACTCATTGGCTACACACATTACCGATGAGAATTATTGTTAGATAGCTTTATAGTGATCTGGTAGTACTCGACATGTACGACTATGATGTGATCCTAGGGATAGATTTCTTAGACAAGCATAATATATCCACTGAATGCCGAAAGTCATGAGTTGATTTTAAAAATGAAGGTGAAGAACGGTTTGAGTTTGTTGATGAATTGAGGAAGAAGATAAACATCTTTCTATCTACAATGAAGGCTCAGAAAATGTTAGCCAATAGATATATGGGCTATCTAGCTAGCATAGTTGACAAGAAGGAATAAAAGATGAAGATTGATGATGTACCAGTTGTCAGTGAATTTAATGAGGTGTTTCCTAATGATTTTCTAGGGTTACCGCCTATGAGAGAGATTGAATTTGGGATTAAACTTGTGCTTTGTTTGGGCCTATCTCAAAAACGCCATGTCGAATGTCACTTTTAGAGTTGAAAGAATTACAAAAGCAGTTGAAAGATCTCCTTGAGAAAGGATTTATTCAACCAAGCCATTCACCGTGGGGAGCCTTAGTATAATTTGTGAAGAAGAAGGACAAAACAATAAGACTTGGCATAGACTATCGAGAGCTAAACAAGGTGACTATAAGGAACAAGTGTCCATTGTCAAGGATTGATGACCTGTTTGATCAACTAAGAGGTGCAACAATTTTCTTCAGGATCAACTTGAGGTCTGGTTACCACCAATTGAAGATAAAAGAAGAAGACATTCCTAAGTCTACTTTTCAGACGGGGTACAGTCATTATAAGTGTGTGGTCATGCCTTTGGATTAACAAATGCTCCTATAGTATTTAGTGGATCTAATGAACCAACTATTTAGGGATTTCCTTAAGAAATTTATGATTGTATTTATCAATGACATCCTTTTTTAATCAAAGTCTCGAGAAGAGCATAGTGAACATTTAAGGATTGTGCTGCAAATGTTGAAGGATTATCAGCTTTACGCCAAATTTTTAAAGTGTGAATTCTTGTTAGATCGTGTGGCTTTCTTAGGCCATGTAATCTCTAAAGATGGTGTGAGGGTTGATTCAGCAAGGGTGGGAACTGTTAATAATTAGAGTCAACCAAAAAATTTTAGTGAGATAAGAAGTTTCTTGGAGTTAGCAAGATATTACAAGAAGTTTATGGAAGGTTTTTCTAAGTTGGTTATGCCTCTAACAGCACTTACTCGAAAGGAAAAGAAGTTTGAATGTAAAGTTTTCAAGAGTTAAAAAGGAGACTAATGAGCTTACCTATTCTCACAATTTTGGAAGGCAATGAAGGGTTTATGATCCATAGTGACGCTTCAAAAATAGGTCTTGGTGTCATGTTAATGCCACATGCAAAAGTAGTAGCCTACGCCTCAAGACAGTTGAAAGATTATGAGAAGAAATACCCCACGCATGATTTGGAATTGGAAGCTATGGTTTTTGTGCCTAAGATCTAGAGGCACTATTTATATGAAGTCCATTGCAAGATTTTCACTGATCACTAGAGCTTGAAGTACTTTTTCATGTAGAAAGACTTGAATATGAGGTAGTGAAGATGGCTTCAGTTAGTAGAGGACTATGACTGCGAGATTCTTCATCATCCAAGCAAGGCTAATAAGGTGTATAATGCATTGAGTAGGAAATCTTCTATAGCATCGATGTCAACACAAAAAAGGTCCTAGCCATTGCAAAAGGAGATTGTGGATTTCAGCATATAGTTGATTTCAAGATGACTATCATCTTTGACTTTGGCTCCGACATTGTTTGATGACACCCGTGAGAAACTAGATCAAGATCCCAGCCTTCTAAGGATCAAACAGGAGGTAAAAGAGGGGAAATGTGATGGTTTCCATGTGTTTGATGATGGAGTTCTATTTTTTAGAGATTGATTATGTGCGCCAAATGTTGACGACTTGAGGAAGAAAGTGTTGGAAGTGTTGGAAAAATAGTATGTAGCATAAATTTAAAAATTTTTATACTAGAGCATTTTCCAAAGCATAAGTTTGACTCATTATATGCATAAATTAACCAGATCTTTCTAACCTTATTTGTGCTAAAGAGCTCCTACAATTTGTGTAGAGAAGAACGTTACAAAAGAGCCTTAACCAACTGGTCTTCTTTGCTATTCTGTATCCACGATCGGTGTGTGTGTGGGCACACTCGTACAGCTTTTCCCTAGTGACTCTCTTTCCAACCAATTGAGAAATGCCATTTGTGATTTGTGAACAATAGCTCTTTAGGGGAGTTTTAGAGACTCATTGTATAGAGTGCTCACTCTTGATCTCTTAACTAATCTAAATAACTTATGAGTCTCACTCCCTATTTATAGAGGTTGGACCCTAGGGTTAGTCCTTATCAGATAAGGCCTCAAAAATTTTAATCTAGACCAATATCTAATAAAATCACATAAAAATGCGTTATCAGATTATCGTTTCGTCGGTAGGCCGAAATGGTAGATCAGCCTCCCAAACTTACTCAATCAGTAGGCCAAACCTAAAGATCGGCCAGTCAAACTTATGATAAATGATCCCTATGAATCTTTTATTTTCCACCTAATATTCTTTAGATAAAGCATCAGTTTTAAGTCAAATAACCCAATAGAGAAGTTAAATGATTAAAACAACCGCATCTTGATAATCTCTAGGAAAATATATATTCCAAATAATTCAACAAGTTTATCTTGAATTAATTTACTAAAATTAATTCAATCGATAAATAAACATGAATTATTTGATCCTATCAAATTTCAGCCAATCTGATAATTTAACATAAGTAACTAATTTATTAGAAAAGCGTGTTGTATCATTATAAAATTTATTATGAGCTAGCAAAGGGGACCTGATGGACCTATATAGTTTAAGCTCCCAATAATTATAAAATCCAATATCCTAGATATATATTTCATAATTATCAACTCAATGCTACTCCACTAAATCGGCTTAAGAATAAATTTTGTCTTACCTTCCCCCATTATTTTTCTCTTACGTTCCATTATCTCACCATCGAAAAACTTACCATCCAAAAATATTATACCATTCAATTACACCTATGTATTAAAATGGTCGAGCACTCCAATTTTCTAATTACAAGATAACACATATGAAACAATGTCATTCTCTCCTAAAGAGGAGCTATGGATTCCGTATCTATGAATAATAAGTCTACACTATCAAAAGTCATGTCTTCAATGTACTGGCATGCGTAACAACATAAATTGTAGATGTCACCCTTTGGTACATCAAAAGACATAAGTTAAAACAACGGGTACTATTTATCTTAGATTAAGATACAATACGTATGATTGTCTAAAGTGAATTAATTTGTCAAGACAAAATTATTAATCTAAATCAATCACACTGTATGTCCATATCCAATACATCATCACCTATAACAATGCGTCAATGTTTCTATTCATGGTGCCCACCTCCGATGGCCAAGACAAACCATTTCCCATTAGAGATATAAATAACATAAAAATTTTTGCATGAATAAAATGCCCAACTTTATTCCCTCGATTGCGGATCTTATAATTTAGATTGTCACCTTTAGAATCATGTCTTCTACATAATCTATTCATCATATGCCTGATTCTAAAGGCTTAGATCAACATCTCAGACTTTTGTTTGCTTATCATACATTTAAGAAATATGAATGTAAAGAGGACAGCAATTTGGTATATGAATGTTAAATAAATTCTTTATTGATAAAAATGTCTTCAAAAACATATTAAATTTATACTCCTTAGGGCATACATGTCTGATAATCTCCCACTTGCACTAATTGAGTAAATATGACAAATCTCGCATCCTTATAGCTTCCACATGCGTCTCCAAAACTCTCGCAGTTTTTGTCTTCGTGAATGAATCAATTAAATTGTCCTTGGATGCAATTTTGCATATAGTAATATGCCCACCCTCTATGAAGTCCTTTATCACAAGATACTTCTGATCAATATGCTTACTCTTCTTATGAAATCTTGGTTCCTTAGCATTAGCTATCATCACACTGTTATCATAATACAACGACATCACCTTATGTATACGAAGAACTACCTCAAGATCCCCAAGGAATTTGCAGAGCCACACTACTTCTTTCAAAGCATCACAAGCTGTCATATACTCGGCCTCCATCGTTAAATTTGAAGTACAATCTTGCTTGACACTTCTCCAAACAATGGTATCACTGCCTAGAGTAAACACAAAACACAAAGTCGATCTTTTTAAATCCAAATAGGATTAAAAATCTAAATTAGTGTTCCCTAGAGGTTCTAAATCCTCATCCGAATACACAAGCATATACCATTGAGTCCTTCTCAGGTACTTAGAAATATGCTTGAACGCAACTCAATGGTTCAGTCTTGGATCCGATTAAAATTGACTTACTATCCTGACCGCATAACTAATATCTGGTAGTGTGCAACGCATGGCATAAATGAGACTACCTACTGCTAAAGTATAAGGTACCTTATTCATGAATTCTCTTTCTTTATCAAACTTTGGTGAGACCTTTTTTGAAAAGTAATTCTAGATCTAGATGGTTGCCCACCTTTTTTAGAATCCTACATTGCATTCCTTTTGAAAATTTTATCTATGTAGTCCATTTGGGATAAAGTTATCATTATGCTCTTTCTATCCTAATGACAACATAATTAGCTTTACCTAAGTGTTTCATGTCAAACTGCTTAGTCAACCATAGTTTAACCAATGACAACAGCCCAACGCCATTGCCAATAAGTAGAATGTCATCTATATAAAGCAGCAGAAAAACTACCTTCCCATCCTTAATGTGTTTGTAAACACATGGTTCATCCATATTTTGTGCAAACCCATAAGTCTTGATCACTTGATTAAATCTTATGTTACAGGAACAAGAAGCCTGCTTAAGTCCATAAATTGACTTTAGCAGCTTAAAAACCTTACCTTCCTGACCCTTAGTCTTGAACTCGTTTAACTACACCATATAAATGAACTCATCAAGATAGCTATTTAGAAAGGCCATCTTGATATCCATTTGCCAAATCTCGTAGTCAAGAACGACAGCTATATAAAAGAGAATGCAAATGGACTTACATCATATTCGATTCCTTCCTTTTGTGTGTATCCTTTAGCTACAAGTCTAGCCTTATAGGTTTTGACTTTTCCATCCACTCCTTCTTTCTCTTATAGATCCACTTATACTCTATAGGTTTTACCCCTTCGAGAAGATCTACAAGTTCAAAGACTCGATTAGTTTCCATAGACTCTTCTTAGTGTGTATGGCTTCTATCTAGAGTTTTGAATCTACATCCTCTATACTTCATCGTAAGTATAAGGATCCCTATCATGTTCAACCGGTTCAGCCAAAAAGGCTTCACCATTGAACTTATACCTTTCAGGTTGATTCCAGACCCTCCCACTACGCTGAAGCCCCTTAGGTTGTTGATCGGTTGGTTTTTCTACGCTGATTAGAACGATTTCATTTGGAACCTCCGAAGTGATTGAATCACCCGCCAACTCCTCGAACTCGTACATGTAACTTTTCTCAAGGAATGTTGCATTAGTTGAAACCACGATTTTGTTTTTCTTTGGGTTACAGAAACAACCACCTTTAGTCCCTTTTGGATATCCTACAAACACACAAACTTTCAAATGTGCTTCCAACTTATTCACTTCCTTAAACAAGACATGAGCCGGACATCCCCTTATGCGAATATGGTTTAAAGATGTTTTTGTCCCTATCCACAACTCGTGAGGAGTTTTAGGGATCGATTTTGAAGGCACATTGTTCAAAAGATAACATGCAGTTTGTAGTGCATATTCCCAAAAGGATAAAGATAATGATGAATATTGATCATGGACCTAACCATGTCCAACAAAGTCCTATTCCTTCTCTTAGCCACACCATTCTACTACGAAGTGCCCAGCATAATCAATTGGGATAAAATCTCATTCTCTAATAAGTGTTCTAAGAACTCATTATAAATGTATTCACTACCTCAACCAGATCGAAGTGCCTTTATGGGTCTACCCAATTGTTTTTACACTTTAGCCTGAAATTCTCTAAACTTATCATAAGTTTTGCCTCGTGGTGCATTACGTATACATACCCATACCTTGAGTAATCATC
Organism: Artocarpus hirsutus; assembly: GCA_946598075.1. Taxonomy (NCBI): domain Eukaryota; kingdom Viridiplantae; phylum Streptophyta; class Magnoliopsida; order Rosales; family Moraceae; genus Artocarpus; species Artocarpus hirsutus. Next base: position 13,769 of record CAMOHE010043339.1, on the reverse strand, counting down.
AATAAAAGTGACAAAATACTCATGACTTTCTCTTGCCTAGATGTTTTTAGGTTCGCAAACATCGCTATGCATAAGTTCTAAAACCCCTTCGGCCCTATTGCCATTAGATCCAAATGGTATTTTGGTCATTTTACCCTCCGAACAAAATTCACATTGTGGTATAGATTCCACCTTTAAGTGACTTAAAGGTCCAACCCTTACCAACCTTTGAATCCTATTCAGGTTAATAGGACCTAGTTGCCTTTTCCAAAGATAAGTCTTATTAGAATGAGAAGTTTTAAGTCTTTTAGAGTTATTATTATTAACGTCAATGTTAAGCAGTAAGTCCATCTTAGGTTTGATAAAATATAGATTGTTTTACATCCATCCATCACATAGAAAAGATTTGTTTTTACGAATCACCACTATATTATCAAAAGAAACTACATAAGAGTCTTCAAGCTACAAAAATTAAATTTTGTTTCAATTTAGGAACATAAAAAGAATCTTGCAAAACTAAATTCCTATAATTATCAAAATAAAGATGGATGTCTCTTGCTACTTTAGTTAACACTAAGGATCCATCGTCCATCTGAAGCATGAAGTCTTCATGCAATAGACTTCTCGTTTCTTTGAACCTCTATAGAGAAACACAAACATGATTAGTTTTACTAGAATCTATGACCCAAGTGTCATTAATTCCTTAACCAAACAAGTTTCAATTACTAGAAGATTACATCTACCTACTTGGTTAAAGAAGTCTTTACAATTCTTCTTGATATACCCGACCTTCCCATAGAAAAAGTGCTTAAGCTTCTTTGGGTTCTTTTTTTTCTTCTTCTTGTTCTTGCCGTTTGCAAGAATAGAAGATTTTCCATTCTTAGCCTCTTGCTTCTTTGCATTCCTAGAGTTAGGATTAAAACCAAAGGCAGCTACCAAGTTAGCCTCACCACCAGCAGGAGTTTCCTTGATCAAATTTTTGAACTCTTGTAACTGCTTCATCAACTCAGTCAAGGTCATATCCCATCTATTACTTAAATTGAATGAAGTTCTAAATGGAATAAATTATTCAGATAGAGTCTTAAAGACCATAGTCATCTGAGTTACAACATCAATGTCAGCTCCATTGGTTTGAGCCTCTATGACGTAACCCATGACAAACATCATATACTCTTTATAAATGTGGCTGGTCTTTGTTTGCAGTTTAGAAGTTTCCAAAGAGCCCCTTGTAGTTTTATTAGGGTTTAGCCTCCAAGCATGTCCTCAAGATTATCCAAGATCTACTTTGCACTCTCATGATCTTGTTGTTAAGCCTATAGGATGTTATTCATGCTGACCATAACATAACAGCGGGCCTGATCATTAGCATCTTTTTAGCAATCATACGCTTAGATTTGCTCATTAGTGGATTCTACCAGAGGCTTAGGAGGACACAGAGTTGTCAGTATAAATTTCAGTTTCTCAAAGGACAAGGCGATATTCAGGTTTCGTTTTCAATAATCAAAATTCTCATTGGTTAATTGGTTTTTGTCAAGTATCGATGATAAAGCATTTTTAGACATTTTTAATCTACTATAAAGAATCATATACCAAACATAGGCAAACATGCCATAATGATTTAGTAAGATAACACAATCACGTAAAACATACAATGTGCTTATGTGTCAAAACCTTGAAAATATCACAATCTTACAACAATAATTCCCAACTCAGAATTCAACAAGTCGCCTAGGGGAAACTTGCCAAATTCAATTAGAAACATGAATCCTCGCCTGATTAATATATGCCATCCAGGACTTATATAATCTAGCATATATTAATAATTTTTTCTTTAGCCCTTAATTTTATTAACAGAACTCCTAGAGGAGGTTCATAATGAAATCAACATGAGTATATAACCATCGTTTTAATATTTGTATCATGCTAAAATACCTTATCCTCTTAGAGAGCTAACTCGGTGCATGATGAAGTCTCTTCCTAGGAGTTGGAACCACCATGTGCTACCTATGGACCTATGATGGAGGCTGTAGGTCCTCTTCTTCAAAAACCTTCTTACGCTCAATCTTTGAAATCAAGGTTTTATTTTAATAACATGCATGAATAATTTTTAATGAGCAGCACTCCCTATTCTATATGACATGTTATCAACATACATGGAAAATCATATTATAATGTACATAAGCAAAGCAAGATGCAAAGCTACAAGAAAAATAATAATAAATAGCTACAATATTATGGTTTCATCATAGAGATAAGAAAATAAAAATTACAAGAGATTAATTGAAACATATTATCGATTGTTTATCCTTGAATCTTTAAATTGTATCCTTCTTCATGTATTATCTATCTTCAAGTCTTCAATCCCACATAGATCCAATGTTCCATATTTCTGGTCATGTCCAAATTTAATGTTTCATAGAATTGCCCCAAATATAAAATCAAAAGTACACTGAAAAATGCACCAATTTTGAAAAATTCATACCTCTCTGCCTACAAGTTGATCTATGTAATCGGCCTGCTGATCATGACCTCTAGGCCTATCGAACCTCATAGTTTATCCTGCCTATCATGATAGATCTGCCTGTCGAACTTAAAAGTTGGTGGTTTGGCTTGCTGACTGAGTAGAAATCATGACTTCTAAAAAAATATAGTTTTAAGGCAGTTTTTCAATCTTATTTTCAATAATTCAAAAACATAAAATTAGAGAATCAAGAAATATCTATGGATTGCTATCACCCATCTTCTAGATCTGTCTTCTCTAAATGATTATTTAATTACAAAATTCTTACAAATTTAAAATTAAATAATAATTCCTATCCGGTGGTAATAAACCACTATCTAATTACATGAAAAAACTATATACATATTCTTACATCTAAAGAACCATAACTGATGCAAATTAATTAATTAATAAATAATTAAATAATAATTTAATCGACCATAAATAATTAATAAACATTCACCATATAATCCATGACAACATATAAGCATATAGAAACCCTAGAGTGCTAACTCTCTAAAAAATTAAATTCAAGCATAGGAGAGATCAAGATCACATAATTTATACATATAGCTTGATCATAAACTTGTAAATATATGTAAAAACCATGACTCTAATGCCAATTGTTAGAAAAATAGTACGCAGTAGAAATTTAAAAATTTTTATACTAGAGTATTTTTCAAAACACAAGTTTGACACACTATAAGCATAAATCAACCAGATATTACTAACCTTGTTTGTGCCGAAGAGCTCCTGCAATCTATGTAGAGAAGAATGTTACAAAAGAGCCATAACCAACTAGTTTTCTTTGCTATTCTCTATCCACGATTAGTGCATATGTGAGCACACTTGTACAGCTCATCCTTGGTGACTCTCTTTCTAACCAATTGAGAAATACCTAGAACTGCCATTCCTGATTTGTCAATAGCAAATCTTCAGGGGAGTTTCAGAGACTCAAAGTATAGAGTGCTCACTTTTGATCTCTCAACTGCTCTAAATAACTTATGAATCTCATTCCCTATTTATAGAGGTTAGACCCTAGGGTTAGTCCTTATTAGATAAGACCTCAAAAATTCTAATCTAGATCAATATCTGATAGATCTTGTAAAAACGCTTGATCAGATTATCATTCGATCGACAAGCCAAACTGATAGATCGAACTGCCAAACTTACTCAATCGACAGGGTGAACTTGAAAATCAGCTTGCTAAACTTACGATAAATGATCCCTACAAATCTTTTATTTCTCACCTGAGATTCTTTGAATAAAGCCTCAGTTTTAAGTCAAATAGCCCAATAGAGAAGTTATCTAATTAAAACAACCGCATCTTGATAATCTATAGGAAAATAAATATTCTAGATAATTTAACAAGTTTATCTTGAATTAATTTACACTAAATTAATTCAATCGATAAAAAAACATGAATTATCTAATCCTATCGAATTTCAACCAATTTGATAATTTAGCATATGTCATCAATTTATTAGAAAAGCACGTCGTATCATTGTAAAATTTATTATGAGCTAGCAAATAGGACCTAATGGACCTATATAGTTCAAGCTCTTGATAATTATAAAATCCAATATCCCAGATACATATTTCATAATTATCAACTCTAATGCTACTCCACTAAAAACTTAGAGCCGCACCCTCAAACTATATAAAATTACAAAGCCCAAATAGCTAAGTATCCATGACATATCATAATGTATCGTATCCCCATACGATATCCATAATAGGCTTAAGGATAAATTCTGTCTTGCCTTCCCGATTATTTTTTTCTTACGTTCAATTATCTTAACATCAAAAAACTTACCATCTAAAGACAGTATACCATTCAGTTACACCTAGGTATCCAAATGGTTAAGCACTCTAGTTTTCTAATTATAGGATAACACATATAAGAGGATATCATTACCTCCTAAAGAGGAACTATGGATTTTGTATCTACGAATAACATGTCTATGCTATCAAGAGTCATGTTTCCAACATACTAATATGCGTACCAAATTAATTATGGTTGTCACCATTCGGTACATCAAAAAACATAAGTTAAAACAACAGGTCCACTATTCATCTCAGATTAAGACACAATACAAATGATTGTCTAAAGTGAATTAATTTGCCGAGATAGAATTATTGATTCAAATCAATTACACTTTATGTCCAGACCCAATACATCTTCACCTTGACAATGCATCAATGTTTCTATTCATAGAGTCCACCTCTGATGGCCAAGATAAACCATCTCTCATTAGGGATATAGACAACATAACAATCTTTGCATGAATAAAGCGCCTAGCTTTATTCCCTCGATTATGGATCTTATAATTTAGACCATCATCTTTAGAATCATGTCTTCTACATAATCTATCCATCATATGCCTGATTTTAAAGGCTTAGACTGATAGTCTCAGACTTTTGTTTGCTTATCATACATCCAACAAATATGAACGTAAAGAGGACAACAATTTGGTATATGAATAATTAATAAATTCTTTATCGATAAAAATGTCTTAAAAAACATTTTATATTTTTACTCCTTAAGGCATATATGTCTAACTAGAAGAAGCTCATGTTACACCTTATAATATGCATCTTGGTTTCACTAAGATGTATAATGACATGAGAAACAGCTTTTGGTGGTTTGGACTGAAGAGAGATGTGGCTAAATGTGTGAAGAAATGCTTGACCGCCAGTAAGACAAGGCAGAACACCAAAGACTAGGAAGAATGTTGCAGTCTATTCAAATACCTAAGTGAAAATGGGAAGATATAGCTATGGACTAATGGGTTACTAAAGACTACCAACAGATTCGACGCTATTTGGGTGATGGTTGATGAATTGACGAAATTGGCATATTTTTTATCGATGAGGATAACATATTCATTAGAGAAGCTTGCTTAGCTATATGTCAAGGAAATAGTGAGACTTCATGGTGTTCCCAAATCTCTTATCTTGGATAGAGATATTAGATTTACAACACACTTTTGGAAAAAAGTTCAGGAAACTTTGGGAACAAAACTATAGTTTAGCACTACCTTTCATCCTCAAATAGATGGACAGATTGAGAGGACTAATCATATTTTAGAGGATATGCTATGTGGTTGTGCTTTAGACTTCAAAGGAACTTGGTGTGAGAAATTACCGCTGGCAAAATTTGCTTACAATAACAATTATTAGGTGACGATAGGGACGGAGCTCTATGAGGTTTTGTATGAAAGGCAGTATTGAATACTGATTTATTAGCACGAGGCAGAAGAGAAAAAAGAGATGGAAACTTAGATGAAAAAGAAGGCAGACTTTGCATATAAGACAAAAAAAGTAGTCTAGATCATTCGCCAAAGGTTTAAGACTACTCAGAGCCAACAAAGGCCTCTAGAGTTTATCATCGGTGACTTTGTTTTTATCAAAGTGGCCCTGATGAAGGAAGTAATGAGATTCAACAAGAAAGGAAAGCTTAGTTTGCATTTTATAGGACCTTAAAAGATTACCAAGTGAATTATTAATGTGGCTTATGAGTTGGACTAGCTTGAGGAGATGTTGACTATTTACAATGTTTTCTATGTCGCAATGTTAATGAAGTATGTAGCAGACCCTAAACATGTGATCAAACCACAAACAATACAGGTTTGAGAAGACTTGAGTTTTGAAGAGAAACCTATAGAGATTTGGGATAGAGAAGTCCAAAAGCTGAGGAACATACAAATTGCATTGGTAAAGGTGTTATGGTGCAACCATCATGTGGAGTAGGCGACATGGGAACGAGAGGATGATATGAAAACTAGACATCATTTATTGTTCTAAGTTTTGAGGACAAAACTATTATAAGGTAGGAGGGATTGTAATAGCCAAATTTTTTATTTGATGGTAAATAGAGAGCTAATGCTATAATTGATGACAATGATATTATTACAACGTGCTATTTAGTGGTGTTACAAGTGACAACGACAATGTGCTAGAAAAGGTTCATGCCAATTATATGAGGATTATGGTTATTTATGAATTAATGATATGATTATGCAATTTGTTTTGTTTTAATTCAATAGAGTAAATTAATAAAAAATTTGGTTTATGTGTTATAGTATATGACTTATTTATTTTTATCACATATATATATATATATGTTAATATATATAAGTTAAAATATATATTCCACTATACGTATTACAAATTAAATATGTATACATGAAACATCAAATGTGCTTATGTGTGTATATATATGAGAATGGCTTGGGCCTTTAGGCTTGCGGCATGTTTTGCCATGAATAGGGAAAAAAAAAGAAAAAAAAGAAACTTGTAAAAAAGAAAAAAAAAGGTTTCTTAGGGGTTTCATAAGCAATCCATATATAAAATCTATATAAAGACCTCCTATTAGTAACCCTAGACTTACACTTCATTTATTCCTCATTGATTGGCTTCATGTTTGGTTTTCTTTGGCTTTATCAAGGTGTTCTTTAGCTCCCCAAATTGTTAAAATACCAAATACGCCTCTTCTTGCAAAACCATGGGTGACACATAGTTTTCACATAGTGAAACTACCCTCCTTTTTTTTTTAATCTCTCCTCTCCCTCTCTCTTTCACTCACTCTCGTTCTCTCCCTCTCTTAGCTCACTTTTTCTCTCTCATCTCTCTCACTCATTACCTCTCTCTTTCTCTTTTCTCTCTCTTTTAATTCAAAAACTTTGAGCTCAGACTTAAATCCTCCATTGAATTGGAAGCTTGGGAATGTGATTGAGCAACTGCAAACCCAATTCAAAGATTAAATCAAGGTTAGTTTTTAAATTTTTAAACTTTTTCCAACTTTTCTTTTTCTTTGCATTTTGAAATCCTAGCTTCTTTAAGCTTAGAAAACCTTGAATCTAAGTTAGTGGAACTTAAAACATCTAGAATCTAGGTTTAGTTTGATGAAAAACATATTTGAGTCATGTTTTTCTATTTTTCCTCTAGTTTTCCATTTTCAAATTAAATTGAAATTTTCTATGTAAATCTTGTTTAAATTAGTTTAAAAGTGCTCTATTATGTTTTTTTGTCTTCTATGACTATTTTGTATGCCTGAGAATTAAGAAAACATGTTAGAAATGAGGATTTGGGCTCGAAGAGGCCGAGACTCGAGTCTAAAAATTACCAAAATTTTCCCAGTTTGGCAGACCAAACTTTGAGTTCGATAGGCTGGATTCATATCATCGGTAGGCCAACTCATTATAGGCTCAACAGGCCAGACCAAGCAGGCCGGCAGGCCGACCGGGCTTCACAAAAATTGCCATTTTTATCCGTTTTTACTATTTTAAACCCCAAAAAAGATATTAACTTTATAATATGATTTTACAAACATAAATGGCACACTAGGACACCATGAGGTAGGTTAGAAGTGTAAGATACCTAATGCTAGATATTGACAAGTTTAGTTTATATTTAAGGTTGTTTGTAGTTCCATGGAGTTAAAGTATAGCAGAGTAGGACTATAGTGTTGGGCATCGGTGCAGGATATTAAGGTATGACTTCTAACCTTTTCCTTGGTAGGTAAGTTTTTAAATGATTTTTGGCCTAAAAATGATTTCTTACAAAATATTTTCAATGAATGATTAAAAAGATATTTATTTATGAGTTGTTTTCATAAACAGTAAAATGATGTGATTTTCATAATGAACAGCATGATAAATGTAAATGAATATACTTGGTAAAATGAGATGTTAACAACTATAGAAATGTATAAATAGGCATGATGCCATACTCAAAGATTGAGACGTGTAGAGTACGACCTTAAGGGCAGGTCTTGAAACCCAGTTGGGCCACTACGGTGGTGATACTTATGGTTTGCTTAATAAAAGATAATAATATCCTTTCTAGTCGAACAATAAATAGTTTTTGATAAGATTGATTTTACTAAATTTATTTATCCATTTTTTTATTTCATTCTATTTTCTAAATATTTCCTAGAATAATGAATTTTATATCCAAATTAAATGTTTTTATAACCTAGTCCTACTGAGCCTTTTGCTTACTTTTTACATGTTTTCAAACCCTTCCTATCTAGGTGGAATCCAACTTAGGATCGATAGAGAGTCCACTGACGAGACTCGTGAGCAATAGAAGACCCCGAGTAGGTTATTTATATTAATTAATCAAGGCATGTATTAATTTAACTTCTTTTTCTATAATGAACTATGATTGTAATTTAATTATTGCCGATACTATGTGTGTGTATAAGTTGTTGGCCTGGTCGGACCCAATGCGCATTTCCCTCTCTCTTTACTATTTTATTTCATTTTGCTTTATCTTACTGCTTTTATTATTATAAATATTTGCTTTAAAAGTTTTAAATTTATCACGTTTTTATTAATTAACTAATTCCTTAAAATAATTAACTTTTAACTTAATGAATTTGACTTATTTAACCTAATTAATCTGCCACTTCACCTCCTGGGGCTCAGGACGTGACAAATATTGACATTTTTGTCCTCCTTCTTGAGTTGATTATGAAGAAACTTTCTCGTCCGTACTATGCTTAAATCTATTTAGATTCTTTTATCCATTGCTACATGTTTTGATTATGAAATATGGCAAATTGATGCTAAGACTGCCTTTTTGAATGACTATCTTGAGCAAAGCATCTACATGATGCAACTAGAAAGGTTTGTGGTCAAATTTGAAGAGCACAAAATTTGCAAATTACAAAGGTCTATCTATGGACTTAAGCAAGCTTCATGATCATGGAACTTAAGATTTGATGAGGTGATCAAGTCTAATAGTTTCAATCGAAATGTTGATGAACCTTATGTATACAAGTACATCAAAGATAAGAAGATGGTCTTCTTAGTTCTTTACGTAGATGATATCCTACTAATTGGGAATGATGTAGAAATATTATAAAATGTAAAGAAATGACTTACCAATTAATTCCAAAAGAAAGATTTAGGAAAGGCAAGTTGTGTTCTTGGAATCCAACTTCTAAGAGATAAAAACAAATTATTGGTACTGTCTCATGCATTGGACATCGATAAGGTGCTTATCAAATTTTTTATGCAAAAATCCAAGAAAGGTAAGTTACTTACATGTCATGAAGTTTATCATTCAAAAGAGCAGTGTCCTAATACACGTCAAGAGGAAGAAAACATGAGACAGGAGCCCTATGCATCTACAGTGGGAAGTCCAATATATGCCATGTTGTGTACAAGGCCTGACATTTGCAATGCGGTGGGTATAGTTAGTCAGTATCAATCCAACTCAGGATTAGATCATTAGGTGGTGGTTAAACACATTCTTAAGTATCTTAAGTGAACAAAAAACTATATTCGAGTATGCTCTGGTGAGAATTAGATTCCCATTGGATACATTAACTGTGATTTTTAATCAGAAAAAGATACACATAAATCTATGTCTAAGTCAGTGTTTTCTCTTGGTGGTAGAGCCATAGCTTGGAGAAGCATTAAACAATCTTGTATTGTTGATTCAACTATGGAAGCTGAATATGTGGCTACTTGTGAAGCAGTTAAAGAAGCTATTTGGCTCTATAAGTTCTTGACTAATCTAAAAGTCATTCTAGACATATATGAACACTCACATTGTATTGTGGTAACAGCAGTATAGTGATTCAAAAGAACCAAGAAGCCACACAAGAGGAAAGCATATAGAGCGAAAATATCATTTGATCAGAGAGATAGTGCATCAAGGCGATGTTTGATATGTATGCCCTAAGGAGTAAAAATGTAATAAGTTTTTGGAGATATTTTTATCAATAAAGAATTATTTATACCAAATCTTGTCCTCTTTACGTTCATATTTGTTGAATGTATGATAAGCAAACAATAGCATGAGACTATCGGTCTAAACCTTTAAGAATTGGGCATATGATGGATAGATTATACAGAAGACATGATTCTTAAGGTGACGGTCTAAATCACAAGATCCGCAATCAAGGAAATAAAGTTGGGCGCTTTATTCATGTAAAGATTGTTATGTTGTCTATATCCTTATTAGGAGATGGTTTGTCTTGACCATCGGAGGTGGACTATGTGAATAGAAACATTGACACGTTGTCATAGGTGATGATGTGTTGGATAGGGACATAAAGTGAATTGATTTGGATTAATAATTCTGTTTTGGCAAATTGATCACTTTAGACAATCATTTGTATTGTATCTTAATCTTGAGATGAATAGTGGGCCTGTTGTCTTGACTTGTGTCTTTTGATGTACCAAAGGGTGACACCCACATTTTAATAGTGGTGTGCATGCTGGTACGTTGGAGGCATGACTCTTGATAGCGTAGACCTATTATTCATAGACATGGAATCCATAGCTCTTCTTTAGAAGTAGTGATATCCTCTTATATGCGTTATCTTGTAATTGAAAACTAAAGCGCTCAACCATTTGGATACATAGGTGTAACCAAATGGTATGCCATCCTTAGATGGTAAGTTTTTTGATGGTGAGATAATGAAACGTAAGATAAAAATAATCGGGAAGGTTAGGCAAAACTTGTCCTTAAACTGATTGTGGATAATCCTATGGGATACAGTACACTATGATATGTCATGGAGAATTAGCTATATGAGTTTTGTAATTCTATAGAGTTTGAGAGTGTAACTCCAAGCTTTTAGTGGAGTAGCGTTGGAGTTGATAATTATGAAATGTATATCTGGGATATTAGGTTTCGTAATTATCGGGAGCTTAAACTATATAGGTCCATTTAGTTCCCTTTGCTAGCTCACAAACTCCTGTAACAATACGGCATGCTTTCCTAATTATTGGTGACTTATGTCAGATTTATTAGATTGGTTGAAATTTGAAAGAATCAAATAATTCATGTTTGTTTATCGGTTGAATTAATTTTGTGACAAAATTAATTTGAGATTAAACTTGTTGAATTATTGGGATCGGATAATTCTTATCTGTTTATCAGTTGATTTAATTTTGAATAAATTATATCAAGATAAACTTATAGAATTATTAGGAATCTATTTATTTTCGTATAGATTATCTAGATAAAGTTGTTTTAATTAGATAACTTCTCTATTGGGTTATTTAAATTAAAACTAGGACTTTATCATATAGAATCTCGGGTGAAAATAAAAGATTCGTTGAGATTTTTTTTCGATAGTTTGGCATGCCGATCTTAAAGTTCGGCCTGTCGATGGGGCAAGTTCGGCCTGCCTATGTGCGAAATAAAAATCACGCATTTTTACACGGATTTCATTCGATATTGATTCGAATTTGATTCTGATTTGAATTTTTGAGACCTTATCTGATAAGGAATGAACCTAGACCCAACCTCTATAAATAGTAAGCGAGTCTCTTTAGTTATTTAGATCAATTGAGAGATTAAGAGTGATACTCTACTGGTGAGAATCTGAAACTCCTTGAGAGCTCTTGTTCACAAATCACAAACACTAGCTTTGGGTTCTCTTAATTGGTTGGAAGGAGAATCACCTTAAGGAAGAGCTGTACTTGTAAGCCCACACTCACTCCGATTGTGGATAGAGAATAGCAAAGAAGACCAATTGGTTAAGGCTCTTCTAGAACGTTACTTCTCTACACAGATTTCAGGAGCTTTTGACGAATACAAGGTCAATAAGATCAGTTTAATTTATACATATAGCATGTCAAACTTGTGTTTTAGAAAATACTCTAATTTAAAATTTTTAAAATTTTGCTGCGTATTATTTTTCCAACAATTGGTATCAGAGCCATAGTTTTTACGTAAATTTACGAGTTTGTGATCATGTTATATGTATAAATTATGTGATTTTGATCTCTCCTATGCTTGAATTTAATTTTGTAGAGAGTTGGCACTCTAGGTTTCTATATATTTATATGTTGTCATGGATTATACGGTGAATGTTTATTAATTAATTATGGTTAATTAAATTATTATTTAATTATTTATTAATTAATTAAATTATACCGGTTATGGTTCCTTAGAGGTTAGAATGTATATCTAAGTTTTTTTTTTCATGTAATTAGATGGCAGACTATCATCATCATCTAGGAATTATTATTTAATTTTAAATTTGTAAGAATTTTGTAATTAAATAATTGTTCGGAGAAGACGGATCTAGAAGGCGGATCTAGAAGATGGATGATGTCGTTCCCAAGTATTTCTTGAGTCTCTAATTTTATGTTTTTGAATTGTTGAAAATAAAATTGATGAATTGTATTAAAAAATTGTATTTTCTGGAAAGGGTGATTTTTGCTCGGCTGGCATGCCGAACTTTCCAGTTCGACAAGCCAATGGTCATAGATCGACAGGCCGAATGTGAGGTTTGATAGGCAGTTACCGGGGCAAAAATCAGGCGGTTCTAGTGACAGGCCGAACTTCTAGTTCGGCAGGCCGATGGGTCATGACCGGTGGGCCGATCACACAGATCGGCTTGCCTACAGAGAGCTAGAATTTTCTCCAGAAAAGGTGCAATTTTTCATGCAGTTTTAATTTTATTTTTGAGACAATTCTGAGAAACATTAAATATGGATTTGACCGGAAATATGGAGTATTTGATTCATACGGGATTGAAGACTTGGAGATGGGATTTACAAGAAGAAGGATACAGCTTAGAGATTCAAGGATGAAAAATCGATAATATGTTTCAATTATTCTCTTGTAATCTTTGTTTTCTATTCTCTAGGGTGGAACCATAATATTACGGTTATTTATTATTATTTTGCTTGTAGCTTTGCTTAATAGCTTTGCTTGTCTACATTATAATATGTTTTGCCATGTATATTGATAACATGTCATATAGAATAGGGAGTGCCGCTCATATTAAAATTGTTCTTGCATATCTTTTAAAATAAAACCTTGATTTCAAAAGATTGAGTAGGAGAAGGTTTTCGAAGAGAGGACCTAAGGCTTCCATTATTGGCCTACAGGAAGAACATGGTGGTTCCGACCCCGAGGAAGGGATTTCTATCATGTACTAGATTGGATCTCTGAAAGGATAAGGTATTTTAGCATGATTTATGGTTGCACACCCCTAAGTGGTGATTGTAAATCATGGATAAAATATTGAAACGATGGTTATACACTCATGTTAATTTTATTATTAACCTCCCATAGGAGCTCTGTTAATAAAATTAATGGCCAAAGAAATGATTATTAATATATGCTGGATCATACGGGTCCTGGATGGCATATATTAATTAGGAGGGGATCCGTGTTCTTGATTGAATTCGGCATGACTCCCCTAGGAGCTTGTTGAATTATGAGTTGGGAATTATCATTGTAAGGTTGTGATATTTTCAAGGTTTTGACACATAAACACATTTGTATGTTTTTACATGGTTGTGTTCTC